>RXID01021956.1:0-124648 GCA_005019695.1 Trichopus zeylanicus subsp. travancoricus
GTAGTAGTAGTAGTAATAGTGATAGTAGTCGTAGTGGTAGTAGCAGCAGTTTTGGCAATAGTGCAGCCGAGCAGTTGTTAGGGCAATAGAGTAGTATAGTAAGTAGGAGCAGTAGTAGCAGCAGTAGTAGCGGTATTAGTAGTAGCCAAAGTTGTAGCAGTAGCACTAGTAGCAGTCGTAGCAGTATTAGTAGTAACAGTAGTAGAATTTGCAGCAGTAGAAGCAGTAGCGGTAGCAATAGTAGCAGCTAAAGTAGTAGTAGTAGTTGTAGTAGCTGTAGTAGTAGCAGTTGTAATAGTTGTAGTGATATTAACGAGTAGTAGCCGTAGTAGTAGTAGTACTAGTAGTAGTAGTAGGAGTCGTAATAGTTGTATTGATATTATTAGTAGTAGTAGTAGTAGTAGTACTAGTAGTAGTAGTAGCAGCAGTAATTGTAGTAGTAGCAGCTGTAGTGGTAGCAGTAGTTGCAGTAGTAGTAGAAGTTATAATAGTTGTAGTGAGATTAGTAGTGGTGGTAGTAGCCATAGTAGTAGCAGCAGTACTAGTAGTAGTAGTTGTTGTTGTTATAGTTGTAGTGATATTAGTAGTAGTTGTAGCTGTAGTAGTAGTAGTAGTAGTCATAGCAATAGTTGTAGTAGTAGCTATAGCAGAAGTTGTTGTAGTCATAGTGGAAGTAGCAGCAACACTTCTAACCGTAGAATTAGTTGCAGCAGCAGTTGTAGCTATTGTTGTAGCAGTAATAATAGCAGCAGTGGTAGTAGTAATCGTAGTAACTCAAGCATCACCTCCAACAATAGCAGTAGTACTAGTAGAAGTAGAAGTAGTAGTAGTAGTAGTATAGTAGTAGTAGTAGTAATAATTATAGTAATAGTAATGGTAGAAGTAGTGGTAGTAATAGTAGTAGGACTAGGAGTAGTAGTAGTTGTGGTAGTAGTAATAGTACACTAGAAGCAATAGTAGCCATAATAGTATTTGTTGGGGTAGTAGTAGTAGTAGCAGTAGTAGTGGTAGCCGCAGTAGTAGCAGTAGCTGTAGTCGTAGTAGTGGTGGGAGTGCCAGTAGTTGTGGTTGCAGTAGGTGCCACAGTAGTAGTAGAAGTAGTAGTCACAGCAGTAGAAGTAGTAGTATATTAGTTGTAGAGGTAGTAGTAGTAGTAGTAGTAGCTGAAGTAGTGGTAATATGAGAAGTAGTAATAATTGCTGTTGTAGTTGTAACAGTAGTAGCAAAAGTAGTAGTAGTAGTACAAGTAGCAATAGTGGTAGACATGGTAGTTGCAGCCGTAGCAGCAACAGCAGCAGCAGTAGTATTAGTAGTTGCAGCAAGAGTGGTAGTATTATTATTAGTAGTAGTGGTGGTGGTGGTATAGCGGTAGCAGTAGTTGTAGCAACAACAATAGTTGGAGTAGCAGCAGTAGTACTAGAACTAGTAGCAGTAGCAACACTATTTGTAGCAGTAGCAGTGGTCGTAGTAGTAACAATTGTAGTAGTCAGAGTAGCAGTCATAGTTGTAGTATGAGAAGTAGTTGGAGTAGCACTAGTAGTTGTACTAATAAGTGTAGTAGCAGTAGTGCCAGAAGCAGTAGTCGTATTAGCATTAATAATACTAGCAGTTGTAGCTGTAGGAGAAGTCATAGTACTAGTAGTAGTAGAAGTATTACTTTTGGTAGCAGAAGTAGTAATAGTAGTAGCAACAGTAGCAGCAGCAGCATTTGTTGTTGTTGTAGGAGCAATAGTTTTAGTCGCAGTAGCAGTAGCAGCTATAGTAGCAACAGTAGTAGTTGTTGTCATAGCGGGAGCAGTAGTCACAGCAGTAGTAGTTGTTGTTATAATATTAGCAGTTGTAGCAGTAGTTGGAGCAGTCATAGCAGTGGTAGCAGAAGTAGTACTAGTAGAGTAGAATAGCAGTAGAAGCAGTAGCAATAGGGGCAGTAGTAGTTGTAGTTGTAGTAGAAGTAGTAGTTGTAGTAGTAGAGTCGTAGAAGTAGTAGTGGTAGTCACAGTAGGGGCAATTTTACTAGTAGTTGTATAAGATGTAGTGGTAGCGATAGCAGTAGCTGTGGTAGTTGTAGTAGCAGAATTAGTAGTTGTAAGAGTACTATGAGTAGTAGTAGTAGAAATAGTATTAGTAGAAGTGGTAGTTCTTATTGTAGCTACAACAGTAGAAGTTGTTATTGTTGTTATGGTAGTAGTAGCAGTAGTGGTTGTAGTAGTTGTAGTACTAGTGGTAGTTATAGTAGTAGTAGGAGGAGGAGGAAGAGTAGCAGTAGTAGAAGTAGTTGTGGCTGTAATCACAGTAGTCGGAGTGGGAGGAATAGTAGCGATAGTAGCAGTAGTAGTATTTACAGTAGTAGTATTATTAGTCATAGTAGTAGTATGAGAAGTACCATAGTCATAGTAGTGGTAGCAGTTGCAGTAGTAGTAGAAGTCGTTGTAGTCGTAATAATAGTAGTAGTAGTAGCAATCGTCATAGTAGCAGTATAGTCTTAGTAATTCTGGTGGTGTAAGCAGTAGTAGTAGTAGCAATAGGAGTAGTACTCGTAGTAGCAGCAGCAGTAGTAGTAATAATAGAAGTGGTAGTAAGAATAGCGGTAGTAGTAGTGGTAGTTATTGTAGTAGTAGTAGCTGTAGTAGCAGTAGAACTAGTAGTAGTGGTAGTAGTCTTAGTGGCAATAGTAGCAATAGTAGCAGTAATAGAAGTAGTACTAGTTGTAGTAGCAGCAATAGCACTAGTTGTAGCAGTTGTAGTAGGAGTAGTAGCACTTGTAGTAGTAGTTGTTGTGGTGTTGGTAGTAGTAGTAGCAGCAGGGGTAGCAGTAGTAGTTGTAGTTGCAGTAGCAGTAATAGTAGCAGTAGTAGCAGTAGTGACTGCATAAGTAGCTGTATTAGTAATAGTTGTCATTATTGTAGGAAAAGTAGTAGTAGTACTAGTGGTTATGGTTATAGCAGCAGAAGTAGTTGTAGAGGGAGTAGTAACTATAGTTGGAGTATTGTTAGTAGTAGTAGTAGTAGGAGTAGTAGAATTTGTACTAGTAGTAGAAGTAGTAGTAGTACTAGCAGCACTAGTAGTAGTAGTAGCAATAGGATTAGTAGTGGGAATAGTTGTAATAGCAACAATAGTTGTAGTAGTAGTAGTAGTACTGGTAGTAGTAGTAGAAATAGCAGCAGCAGTAGTAGGACTAGTAGTAGTTATACTTTGTAAGAGGAGCGGTACGAGTAGGAGTTGGAGTAGCAGTTCCCATATGAGAAGCAATAGTGTTGTCGTACTAGTAGGAGTAGTAGTAGTATCAGTAGCACGAGTAGTAGTAGTAGTATTAGGAGTCTTTGTAGTAGTACTACTACTACAACTAGTACTAGTAGAAGTAGCAGTAGCATTAGTAGTTGTAGTAGTAGTAGTATTAGTAGTTGTCGTAGTAGTAGTAGTAGCTGTAGAAGAAGTAGTAGTAGTAGAAGAAGTAGTAGTAGTTATAATGGTAGGAGCAGCAGCAGTAGCAGTAGTAGCAGAAGTAGTTGGTGTAGAAATTGAAGTAGTAGTAGTTGTCATTTTTGTAGAGGTAGTAGTAGTAGTAGTAATAGTAGTAGTACTAGTAGTGGTAGTAGTTGTTGTAGTTGTTATACTAATAGCTGTAGCGGGAGTAGTAGTAGTATGAGCTGAAGTGGTAGTAGTAGTAGAAGTAGTAGTAGTGGTGGTCATAGTAGAAGTAGTAGCAGTGGTTGTAGCGGTAGTAGTAGTAGTAGAAGTAGTAGTAGGAGAAGTTGTTATCGTTGTATAGTAGTAGCAACAATAACAATTACAGTAGTAGTAGTTGTTATTGTAGTAGTAGTAGTAATAATAGTAGGAGTAGGAGTAGTAGTAGCAATAGTACTTGTAATTATAGCAGCAGCAATAATAGTATTAGCAGTAGTCATGGCAGTAGTAATAGTAATAGCAGTAGTCGTAATAGTTGTAGCGGTAATAGTAGTTGTAGTAGCTGCAGGAGCAGTACTAGTAGTCGTAGTAGTAGTAACAGTAGCAGAAGTAGCATTAGTAGTAGAAGTAAGAGCGGTAGTAGCAGTAGCAGTAGTAATAGTAGAGGTGGTAGTAGTAGTAGCAGTAGCAAAAGTAGTACAAGCAGTAATAGCAGTGAAATCAGTAGAAGTAGTTGTAGCAGCCGTAGTAGTAGCAATAGTATTAGGAGTTGGAGAAGTAGTTGTAGATGTAGTAGTAGTAGTAGCAATAGTATTAGTAGGAGAAGTAGTTGTAGATGTAGTAGTAGTAGCAGCAACAACAGCTGCAGCTGAAGTAGTAGTAGTTGCATTAGTTGTCGGATTGTAGCAGCTGTTGCAGCATTGGTAGTGGCAGTAGTGGCTTTAGTAGTAGTAGTAGTAGTAATAGTAGTTACAGTAGTAGTAGTAGTAGTAGCAGTGGTAAGAGTAGTTGCAGTATTATTAGTAATAGTAATAGTAGTAGCTGAGGTAGCAATAGTAGTAGCAGTAGTAGTTGTTGTTATAGCAATAGTCATAGCAAAAGTGGTAGTTAAAGTAGAAGCGATAGCAGTAGTTGAGCAGTGGTGGTAGTAGCAGTTGTCATAGTATAAGCTGAAGTGGGAGTAGCAGTAGCAGTAATAGTAGTGGTAGAAGTAGTAGCAGTGGTGGTAGCAGTAGTAGTAATAGCAGATGTTGTAGTAGTCTTGGTAGTAGTAGTAGGAGGAGAAATTGAGTTGTAGCAGTAGCCATAGTAGTAGTAGTAACAATAGTAGGAGCAGACGTAGGGGTTGTGGTGGTAGTAGAAGAAATAGTAGTAGTTGTTGTTGCAATAGCAACAGTTATAGTAGTAGTAGTAGTAGTAGTAGTAGTAGCAGTAGTAGCTGTAGTAGCCGTAGTAGCAGTAATAGTAGTAGTAGTACAAGTTGTAGTAGTAGCTATAGAAATATTTTTAGCCATTGTAGTTATGGGAGAAGTAGTAGTAGTAGGAAAAGTAGTAGAAGTAGTAGAAATTGTAGTAGTAGTAGTAGGAGAAGTAGCAGTAGTCATAGTGGTAGTAGTGGTAGTAGTAGTAGTAGTAGTAAGGGAAGTAGTAAGAGTAGTAGTTGAAGCAATGGTAACAATATCTGTAATAGTGGTAGTAGTATCAGTAGCAGCAGTTGTAGTAATAATAGTAATAGTAGTAGTAGTTGTTGTTGTTGTTGTAGTAGTAGCAGTTGTTGTTGTTGTCATCGTAGTAGTTGTTGTAGTTGTAGCGGTTGTTGTAATAGCTATAGTGGTAGTAGTAGTAGTAGTAGTAGCAATAAAGGTAATATTAGTAGTAGCTGTAGCAATAGTAGCAGCAGTAGTAGTCATAGCAATAGTAGTTGTAGTAGTAGTAGTAGCTGCAACAGTAGTCATAGTAGAAGTTGTACTAGTAGTGTTAGTATTAGCAATAGTAGCGGTCGTAGCTGGAGGAATAATAGCAGTAGTAATTGCAGTAGCAATAGTTATAGTAGTAGCAGCAGCAGCAGCAGCAGTTGCAGTAGTAGAAGTAGTTTTGGTAGCAGTAAAAGTAGCATTAGTAGGAGTAGTAGTTGTAGTTCTAGTTGTTGTAGTAGTAGTAGATGGAGTAGCAGTAGTAGTAGAAGTTGTAGTAGTAGTAGGTGAAAGAGCTGTGGTATCAGCAATAGCAGCAGCAGCAACAGCAGTAGTAACAATAGTAGTAGTAGTAGAAGTATAACTAGTAGCAAATGTGGTAGCTGTAGTAGCAGTAGTAGCAATTATAGTATTAGTAGTAGCAGCAGCAGTAGCAACAGTAGTAGTAGTAGTAGTAGCTGTAGCAGTAGCCGTAGCGAAGGTAATAGTAGTTCGCATAGCACAAGTAGAAGCAGTAGTAGCAGTGGTAGAAGTAGCAGTAGTAGCGATAGTAGCAATAGTATAAGTAGTAGTAGTATTAGAAGCTATAGTATTAGTTGTTGTAGTGTTAGTATTAGTGGTAGCAGCAGCAGCAGTAGTAGTAGTACTTGTAGTTGCAGTAGCGATAATAGTAGCAGCAGTAGTCGCGGTAGCAGTGTAGTAGTAGTGATAGTAGTAGTAGTAGTAGTAGTAGAAACATTGAAGCTTTAATAGTAGTATAAGTACTAGTAGTAGTTGTAGTAGCAGTAGTAGCAGTGCTAGCAGTTGTAGAAGTAGTAGGTGAAGTAATAGCAATGGTAGTATTAGTAGTAGCAGCAGTTGTACTAATAGCTGTAGCAGGAATAGCAACAACAGAAGTAGCAGTAGCAGTAGTAGAAGTGGTAGTAGTAGCAGCTGTTATAGAAGTGGCAGAAGTAGCAGTAGTACTAGTAGTATTAGTCATGGTAGCAGCAGCAGTAGTAATAGCAGTAGTAGAAGTTGTAATAGTAGAGGTAGTACTAGTAGAGGTAGTGCTAGTAGCATTAGAGTAGTAGTTGTAGTAGTACTATTGAAGAAATAGTACTAGTAGCAGCAGTAGCGGTTGTAGAAGTAGTAGTAGAAGTAGTAGCAGTAGTTGTAGTACTAGTAGATGTAGTAGTAATGGAAGAAGTAGTAGTAGTTGGCGAAGTAATAGTAGTAGTAGTACTAGCAATAGTAGTACTAGCAGTAGGAGAAGTAATAGTAGTTGTAGTAGTAGTAGAAGTTATTGTAATAGTATTAGTCATAATTGTAGTAGTTGTAGTAGCAATCGTAGCAGTTGTAGTAGTTGTAGTTGTTAGAGTTGTGGTAGCAGTAGCACTTGTAGTAGTAGCAGTAGTAGAAGTAGAAGCAGTAGGAGCAATAGTAGTAGTAGTAGTAGTAGTAGTTGGAGTAGTAGTAGTAGTAGCAGTATTAGTAGTTGTAGCAATAGTAGTAGTAGTAGTGGTAGTAGCTATAGTATTCAGAGTAGTAGTGGTAGTAGTAGTAGTAGTAGTAGTAGTAGTAGTAGTAGTAGTAGTAGTAGTAGTAGTAGTAGTTGGAGTTGTAGTAGTAGTAGCAGCGGTAGTAGTTGCCACAGTTGTGGTAGTATTCATTGTTGTAGCAATAGTAGTTGCAGTAGCCATCATAATTGTTATAGTGGTAGTAGTAATAGTATTATTTATAATAGTAGTCATAGCAGTAGGGGTAAGAGTAGTAGAGTAGTAGTAGCAGAAGCAGTACTACTAGTAATTGTAGCAGCAGTAGTTGCAATAATAGTCGTAATAGTTGTAGTAGTAGCGGTACTAGGAGTAGCCGGAGCAACAACAGCAGTTGTGGCAGTAGCAGCAGCAGCGGTAGTACTAGTAGCAATAGAAGGAGTAGTAGTACTAGTACTAGTAGCAGAAGTAGTAGTAGCAGTTGTAGCAGTTGTAGTACTAGTAGTAGCAGCAGTAATAGTAGCAGTAGTTATAGTAGGAACATTAGAAGCTGATGTAGTATTAGTCTTAGTACTGGTGGTGGTAGTAGTAGCAGTACCAGTGTAGTAGTAGTAGTAGTAGTGGGATTAGTAGTTGTAGTTGTACAAGTAGAAGTAGAAGTAGTAGTACTAGCAATGGTAGTAGTACCAGTTGTTGTAGTAGTAGTAGAAGTAGTAATTTTAGTACCTGTAGTGGTAGTAGCAGTAGTGGTTGTAGTTGTAGTAGTTGTAGTAGGAGTAGTTTTCGTAGTAGTCATAGTAGTAGCGACAATAATAGCAGTTGTAGCCGTAGTTGTGGTGGTAGTAGTAGTTCTATTAGCAGCCGTAGTAGAAGGGGTTGTAGTAGTAGTAGCAGCAGCAGTAGGAGTAACAATAGTAGTAGTTGTAGTAGCAACTGTATTCGTAGTATTATTAGTATTAGTAGTAGCAGTAGTAACAGTTGTCGTCGGAGTAGCAATAGTTGTAGCAGTATTAGTAACAGCAATAGTGGTAGTAGTAGCAGTAGTAGCTGCAGGAGCAGCAGTAGTAGTAGGAGTATTAGCAGCAGCAACAATAGTAGCAGTAGTATTTGTAATAGTGTTAGAAGTAGCAGTAGTAGTAGTCGTAGTAGAAGTAGTTGTAGTTGTAGGATTTGTAGCAGTAGAAGTACTAGCAGAAGTAGTAGGCCTAGTTATTGCAGTAGTGGCAGTTGTAGTAGTAGTAGTAGAGTAACGGTAGCAGTGGGAGTTGTAGTTCTAGTAGTAGTTGCAGTAGTAGAAGTAGTAATATTGGTTTTAGTAGTAGAAGTAGGAGTGGTAGTAGCAGCAGCAGCAGTAGTAACAAAGGTAGTAGTAGTAGTAATAGCAGCAGCAGTAGTAGTAATAGTGATAGCAGCAGCTGTAGTAGTAGTAGGAGGAGTGCTAGTTCTAGTAGTAGTAGGAGTATTAGAATTATTAGTAGTAGTAGCAGCTACAGCATCAGCACTAGCAGCAGTAGCAGTAGTAGTAGTAGCAGCTATACTAGTTGTTGTAGTAGAAGCATAAGCGGTAGTAATAGGAGTCGTAGTTGTAGTACTTGTAGTAGTAGTAGTAGTAGTAGTAGTAGTAGTAGTAGTAGTAGTAAAAGTAGTAATAGAAGTAATAGCAATAGCAGTAGTAGCAGTAATAGTAATACTACTAGTAGTAGTAGTACTAGGAGCAGAAGAAGTAGTAGTAGTTGTTGTTGTTGTTGTTGGAGTAGAAGTTGTAGTAGTAGTAGCAGTAGTAGTAATAGTAGTAGTAGTAGCAGCAGCATTTGTACTAGTAGTAGAAGTAGTAGTAGCAATAGTAGTAGTAGTTGCTATATTTGTTGTTGTTGTAGTGGTTCTAATAAGAGTAGTAGTGGCAGTTGCAGTAATAGAAGCTCTATGAGTAGTTGTAGTAGTAGCAATAGCAGAAGTAGTAGCAAAAATAGTAGTAGGTGTAGTAGTTGTAGTAGTAGTAGGAATAGTAGTAGAAGCAGTAGCAGTAGCAGAAGTAGTAGTAGTTATAGTAGTAGTAGTCGTAGCTCCAGTACTAGTAATATTAGTATTCGTAGGTGTAGTGGTGATGATAGTAGTATTAGTAAAAGTAGTAGTAGTTGTAGTTGAAGTAGTAGTTGTTGTAGTAGTAGCAGCAGTACTTGTAAAATTAGTATTAGTTGTTGCAACAGTAGTAGTAGTAGTAGTAGTAGTAGCAGCAGCAGTAGCAGTAGTAGTAGTAGTAGCATGCGCTGGAGTAGGAGTAGTAGTAGCAGTAGTAGTAGTAGTATTAGGAGTAGTAGTTGTTGCAGTCGTAGGAGTAAGGGCTGGAGCAGGAATAGTAGTTATCGTAGGAGTAGGAGTTGGAATGGTAGTAGTCATAGTAGTAGTAGTAGTAGTTCTTGTTGCGATAGTTGTAGTAGGAGCAGTAGTAGCAGTAGTATTAGTTATAGTAGTAGTCATAGTGGTTGAAGCAGTAGTAGTTGTTGTTGTAGCAGTTGTGGATGTAGTAGCAGCAGTATTAGTAGCAATAGTTGTAGTAGCAGTTGTGGTAGTTGTATTGGTAGTTGTTGTTGTAGTAGTAGGAGTAGTAGTAGAAGTAGGAGTAGTAGTAGAAGTAGGAGTAGGTGTAGTAGTAGTACTAGTTGTAGTAATTATAGTAGGAGTAGTAGTAGTCATAGTCGTAGTGGAAGCTGGAGTAGGAGTAGGAGTAGGAATAGTAGTAGTCATAGTAGTAGTCATAGTAGTAGTAGTAGTAGTTGTTGTTGTTGTTGTTGTTGTTGTAGTAGTAGTAGTAGAAGTAGTAGTAGTAGTAGAAATAATAGTAGTAGTAGTAGTAGTATTAGTACTAGTTGTTTTCGTTGCAGTAGTAGTAGTGGAAGTAGTAGTAGAAGCATGATTAATAGTAGCAGTAGTTGTTGTTGTAGTTGTAGTTGTCGTATTAGTAGTACTAGTAGTAGTAGTAGTTGAAGCAATTGTTATTGTAACAGTAGCTATAGTAGTCATATTAGTAGTAGTTGTAATAATAGTAGTAGGAGTAGCAGTAGTAATATTATTATTAATCATAGTAGTAGTAGTTGTAGCAGTTGTATTTGTAGTGGTAATAGGAGTAGTAGTAGTTGTAGTAGTAGGAGTTGGAGTAGGACTAGTAGTAGTAGTAGTTGGAGCAGTAGTAGTTGTAGTTGTAGGAGTGAGGGCTGAAGTATGAATAGTAGTTATCGTAGGAGTAGGAGTAGGAATAGTAGTAGTCATAGTAGTAGTAGTAGTAGTTCTTGTTGTAGTAGTTGTACTAGGATAAGTAATAGTAGTAGTATTAGTTATAGTAGTAGTAATAGTATAGTAGTTGTCGTTGTGGCAGTTGTGGTAGTAGCAGTAGCCACAATAGCAGCAATAGTAGTATAGTAGTAGTGGTTGTTGTGGTGGTAGCAGTAGTGATAGTAGCAGGAGGAGTAGTAGTACTAGTAGTAGTAATTATAATAGTAGTAGTAGTAGTAGTAGTAGTCATAGTAGAAGCAACAATAGGAGTAGGAGTCAGAATAGTAGTAGTCATGGTAGTAGTATAAATAGTAGTAATAGTGGTAGTAGTGGTAGTAGTAGTAGTAGTAATTGTTGTTGTTGTAGTAGTAGTAGTAGTAGTAGTTGTTGTTGTTGTAATAGTAGTAGTAGTGGTCATAGTAGTAGCAGCAGGTGTAATAGTAGTAGTAGTAGTAGTTGTTGTAGTTGTAGTCATATTAGTAGTAGTAGTAGTAGTAGTCATTGTAGTTGTTGTTGTAGCACTAGCACTAGCAGTTGTATTAGTAGTAGTAGTAATAGTAGTAGGAGTAGCAGTAGTAGTAGGAGTTGTAGTATTAGCAGTCACAGCAATAGTAATAATATTAGTATTAATCGTAGTAGTAGCAGTAGTAGTAGTATTAGTAGTAGTAAGAGAAGTAGTGGTAGTTGTGGTAGGAGGAGTTGCATTAGGAGTAGTAGTAGCAGTAGTGTTAGTAGTCGGAGTGGTAGTAGAAGGAGTTGTAGTATTATCAGTAGTAGGAGTAAGAATAGAAATTGTATTAGTTGTATTAGTTGTACTAGTAGAAGCAGTTGTAGTTGTAGTCGTAGTAGTTGTGCTGGTAGTAGTAGTAGTGGTAGTAGTAGCCATAGTAGTTGTTATTGTAGTGGTAGTGGTAGTAGTAATAATAGTAGTATGAGGAGTAGTAGTAGTTATAGGTGTATAAGTAGCAGTAGGAGTCAGAGCTAGAGCTAGTAGTAGCAGTAGTAGCCGCAGTAGTAACAGTAGTAGTAGTAGTAGTAGTAATAGCAACAGTAGTAGTAGTAATAGCAGAAGCAGCAACCTTAGTACTGGTAGTTGTAATGCTTGGACTAGTGGTAGTGGTATAAGTAGTAGTAATAGGAGTATTAGAATTAGTTGTAGCTGTAGCAGCCACACCATCAGTAGCAATAGCAGTAGCTGTGTAGTAGTAGCAGTAGCACTAGTTGTAGTAGTAGAATTTGTACTAGTAGTAGTAGGAGTCATAGTTATAGTAGTAGTAATAGTACTAGTACTAGTAGTAGTAGTCGTAAAAATAGTAATTAGAAATAATAGCAGAAGCTGTAGTAGTAGGAATTGTAATAGTAGTACTATTACTAGTACTTGCAGCAGAGGTAGAAGTAGTAGTAGTAGTAGAAGTTGGAGTAGTAGGAGTAGTAGTAGTAGTAGCAGTAGTAGTAGTAGTAGTAGCAATTCTACTAGTAGTAGAAGTAGTAGTAGTTGTAGTAGTAGTTATTATAGTGGTATTAATAGGAGTAGTAGTGGTAGTAGTAGTAGAAGAAGTTGTATGAGCAGTAGTAGTGGTAGCAGTAGCAGATGTAGTAGTAACAATAGTAATAGGTGTAGTAGTAGTAGTTGTTGTAGGAGTAGTAGTGGTAGTAGTAGTAGTAGAAGTTCTAGCACTAGTAGAAGTAGTAGTAATTATAGAAGTAGTAGTCATAGCAGTAGTAGTAATATTAGTATTGATAGGTGTATTTGTAATGCGAGGAGTATAAGTAGTAGTTGTTGTAATAGAAGCAGCAGCAGCAGCAGCAGCAGTAGTAGTAGCAGCAGCAATCCTAGTAATAGGAGTAGTGGAAGTTTTAGTAGTATCAGTCGTAGTACTATTAGTAGTATAATATTAATTGCAGTAGTAGTAGTAGTAGTAGTAGTAGTAGTATTAATAGTAGTAATAGGAGGAGTGGAAGCTGTAGTAGTAGTACTTCGATTAGGGGTAGTAGTAGCTGTGGTATTAGTAGTAGTAGGAGTGGTACTAGCCCAAGTAGTAGTATTATCAGCAGTCAGAGTAAGTGTAAGAATAGTATTAGTGGTATTAGTAGTAGTAGTTGTTGTTGTAGTAGTTCTAGTAGTACTAGTAATAGTAGTAGGACTAACCGTAGTAGTAGGAGTAATAATTGAAGTAATAGTAGTAGAAGTAGTAGTAGAGGCAGTAGTAGTAGTAATAGTTATAGTAATCGAAATAGTAGTAGTAGTAGTAATAGTAGCCGTAGTAGTTATAGGAGTAGTGCTAGTGATAGTAGTTGTAATAGTAGTATTAGTAGTAGCTGTTGTAGTAGTAGTGGGTGTAGAAGAAGTAGTAGGAGTTGGAGCTGGAGTAGTTGTAACAAAAGAAGTAGTGGTAGTAGTTGCAGGAGTAGGAGTAGTATTAGTAGTAGGAGTAGTAGCACTTGGAGTTAGAGTAGGATTAGTAGCTGTAGTAGTTGTAGTAGTAGTAGTACTACTACTACTACTACTAGCAACAACAGCTGAAGCAGCTGTAGTATTAGAAGTAGTATTAGTGGTAGTGCAAGTACAAGTAGTAGTCATAATAGTAGTAATAGTAGTGGTTATAGCATCTGTAGTAGTAGTAGTAGTAGTAGTAATAGTAGCAGCAGTAGTAGCAACAATAGTAGTTATAGTAGTGGTAGTACTAGTAGAAGTATTAGTAATGGTAGTAGGAGTAATAATAGTTGTAGTAATAGTAGTCGTAGCAATAGTAGTAGTAGTAATAGTACTGGTAGTAGTAGTAGTAGTAGTAGTATTAGTAGTTTCCATATGAGTTCGTGTAGGAGTAGTAGTTGCAGTAGTTTACGTAGCAGTAGTAGCTATAATAGTAGTCATTGTACGAGAAGCAATATTCGTTGTAGTGGTATTAGTTCTTGTAGTAAGTGTGGCTTTAGGAGTGCAGTAGTTGCCAAAGCAGTACTAGTAGTTATTGTAACAGAAGTAGTTGCTGTAGCAATAATTATAGCAATAGTAGCTGTAGTAGTAGTAGGAGGAGTGGTAGTAGCAGTAGTAATAGTACTAATAGCAATAGTACTAGTAGTAGTAGTTGAAGTACTAGTAGTAGTAATAGTAGTAGGAGGAGGAGTATTAGTAATAGTACTAGTAGTAGTAGTAGTAGTAGTAGTAGTGGCAATTGTCAGAGTAGTAGTAGGAATACTTATAGGATAGGGAATACTTGTTGGAGTAATAGTACTAGTAGTGGTATTAGCAAGAGTAGTAATAGTAGTTGTAGTTGTTGTAGTAGAAGTCATAGAAGTAGTAGTAGTAGTAGCAACAGTAGTAGTAGGATTAGTAGTTGTAGTAGTAGTGGTAGTAGTAGTCAAAATAGCTGTTGTAATAATATTTTTAGTAGTAGAAGTAGGAGTGGAAGAAGTAGTAGGACTATTACTCAAAGTAGTTATAGCAGTAGTAGTATAGTAGTAGTAGTACAAGTAGAAGTAAAAGTTAATAGTAGTTGTAATTTTAGATGTATTTGTTGGAGTAGAGGTAGTTGTTGCAGTAGCTATAGTAATAGAAATGGTAATGGTACTAGCAATAGTAGTAGTGGTAGCGGTAGTAATAGTAGTATTAGTAGCAATAGTAGTAGCAATAGAAGTAATAGTAGTAATAGTAGTTGTGGAACTAGTAGTAGTAGTAGTAGCAATAGTAGTTGGAGTTGTAGTAGCAATAATAGTAGTATTAGAAGTTAGTAATAATAGTGGTAGCAGTAGCAGTAGTTGTTGTATTAGTCGTAGTTGTAGTAGGAGTAGTAGCAGTTGGAGTAGTAGTATTAGTAGCAGCTGAAGTTGTAGTAGGAGTAATAGTAGTAGTAGCAATATGAGTAGTTGCAGTAGTTGTAGTAGTAGTAGTATTAGTAATAGGGGTGGTAGTTGTAGTAGTAGGAGTAGTAGTTGTGGCAATAGTAGTTGTAGTTGTAGTTGTAGTAGTAGTAGGAGTAGTAGTAATTGTAGTAGTTATTGGAGTAGTAGCAGTGCTAGTAGGAGTTGTTATAGTAGCAGTGTAGTAATAGTATTAGTAGTAGAATTTGTATTAGTAGCAGTAGTAGCTTTAAAAGTAGTAGTTGGAGTTGTAGTAGTAGGAGTAGGAGTAGTTGTTGTAGTTTTAGAAGTAGTTGTTGTAGCAGTAGTATTTGTAGTAGTAGTAATAGTAGGAGTAATAGTAGGAGCAACAGGAGTAGTTGTCGTAGTAGCAGTAATAGTAGTAGTAGTATTAGTAGTACAAATTTTAGTAGTTGTTGGAGTAGCCACTTTGCTAGTAGTAGTAATTGTAGCAGTAGTGTAGTAGTAGTACTAGCTGCTGTGGTAGTAGCAATAGTAGTAGTAGTTGCAGTAGTAGGAGTTGTAGTAGTAGCAATAGGAGTAGTTGTTGTAGTAGTGGTAGTAGTAATAGTAGCAGTAGCAGCAGCAACAACAACAATAGTAGTAGTAGTACTTGTAGTAGTAGTAGTAGTTGTTGTTGTTGTTGTAATAGTAGTAGTAGTAGTAGTGGAAATAGTAGTAGCTGTAGTTGCAGTAGTAGTGGTAGTAGGTGTAGTAGTAGTAGCAATAGTAGAAGTTGTAGTAGTAATAGTAGTATTAGTAGTAGTAATAGTAGTAGTTGTTGTTCTAGTAGTAGTGTTAGGAGTAGTTATTGTAGTGGCAGTGTAGTTTTAGTAGCAATAGTATTAGTAGTAGAGATAGTAGCAAAAGTTGTACTAGCAGTAGTACAAGTTGTTGTAGGAGAAGTAGAAGATGTTGTAGTAGTAATCATAGTAGCAGCAATTGTAGTCTTATTTGCAGCAGTAGCGGTGATATTTTCAGCCGTATTTGGAGTCGTATTTATAGCAGCAGCGGTAGTAGTTCCAATAGTTGTAGAAGTAGTAATTGTAGCAACAGTACTAGTAGTAGAAGTAGTATTAGTAGTAGCTGTCGTAGTATCAATAGTAGTAGTATTAGTAGTAGCAGTGGTGGTACTAGTAGTTGTGGTAGTAGCAGTAGCAGTAGTAGCAATAATAGTGGTAGGAGTTGGTGTAGGAGTAGGAGGAGTAGTAGTAGGAGGAGGAGTTGTAGTAGTAGTAGGAGTTGGTGTACGAGTAGAAGTAGTACTAGGAGTAGTAGTAGGAGTTGGTGTAGGAGTAGGGGTATTACTAGGAATAGTAGGAGTACCATTAGTAGTAGGAGTAGTATCAATAGCAATCATACTAGTAGTAGAACCAGTAGTAGTAGTAGCAGTTGTAGTAGTAGTAGTACTAATAATACTAGTATTATCAGTAGTAGTAGTAGTAGCAGCAGTAGTAGTAGTAGCTGGAGTAGGGGTAGCAGTAATAGTAGGAGTGGTAGAAGTCGTAGTAGAAGCAACAGCAGTAGTAGTAGCAGCAATAGTAGCAATAGTAGTTTGGGTAATGGTAGCAGTTTTACAATTAGCAGCGACAGCAACAACAATAGTATTAGTAGCGGTAGTAGTATTTGTAGTTGCAGTAGTGGACATAACAGTCGCAATTGTAGCAATTGCAGTAGCAGCAGCAGCAGCAGTAGTAGTAGTAGTAGTAGTAGTAATAGTAGTAGTAGTAGTAGTACTACTAATAGTAGTAGTAGTAGTAGCAGCAGTTGTAGTACTAAGAGTAATAGTAGTAGTAGTATTTGCAATAGGAGTAGTAGTAGTAATAGTAGGAGTAGTAGTTGTGGCAATAGGAGTAGTTGTTTTCGTAGTATCAGTAGGAGTACTAGTAATTTTAGTTGTTATTGGAGTGGTAGCAGTGCTAGTAGGAGTTGTTATAGTAGTAGCAGTGTCGTAGTAGTGTAGTAGTAGTAGTAGTAGATGTGGTATTAGTAGCAGTAGTAGCTTTAGTAGTAGTAGTTGGAGTTGTAGTAGTAGGAGTAGTAGTTGTTGTAGCAGTAGTATTAATAGTAGTAGTAATAGTAGGAGTAGTAGTACTAGCAATAGGAGTAGTTGTCATAGTAGTAGTAATAGTAGTAGTAGTATTAGCAGTACTAATTGTAGTAATTGTTGGAGTAGCCGTTGTGCTAGTAGTAGTAGTTGTAGTAGTAGTGTTGTAGTAGTAGTAGCTGATGCAGTAGTAGTAGTTGTTGTTGTTGTTTTAGTAGTAGGAGCTGTAAGAGTAGTAGCAATAGGAGTAGTTGTTGTAGTAGTAGTTGTTGTAATTGTACTTGTAGCAGTAGTAGTAGTTGTTGTCGTTGTTGTTGCAGTAGTAGTAGCAGTAGTAGTGGAAGTACTAGTAGCAATAGTTTCAGTAGTAGTAGTAGTAGTAGGAGTTGTAGTAGTAGCAATAGTAGAAGTTGTAGTAGTAGTGATAGTAGTAGTTATTGTAGTAGTAGTGTAGTTTTAGTAGCAATAGTATTAGTACTAGAGATAGTAGCAGAAGTTGTAGTAGTAGTAGTATTATTTGTTGTAGTAGCAGGAGAAGTTGTAGTAGTAGTAATCATAGTAGTAGCAATTGTAGTTGTATTTGTAGCAGTCGCAGTGATATTTTCAGTCATATTTGGGGTCGTATTTGTAGCACCAGCAGTTGTAGTTCGAGTAGTTTTAGAAGTAGTATTAGTAGCAATTTTACTAATAGTAGATGTAGTATTAGTAGTAGTTGTAGTAGTAGTAGTAGTAGCAATAATAGTGGTAGGAGTTGGTGTAGGAGTAGGAGTAGTAGGAGTAGTAGTAGGAGTAGGTCTACTAGTAGAAGTAGTGGTAGGAGTAGTAGTTGGAGTTGGTGTAGGAGTAGGGGTATGAGCAGGACTAGTAGTAGTACCATTAGTAGTAGGAGTAGTATTAGTGGCAATCGTACTAGTAGTAGAAGTAGTACTTGTAGTAGCAGTTGTAGTAGTAGTAGTAGTAATAGTAGTAGTAGTAGTAGTCGTAGTCATACTAGTACTAGTAGAAGTAGTCGTAGAAGTAGTTGGAGTAGGAGTGGTAGAAGCCGTAGTAGAAGCAGTAGTAGTAGTAGTAGAAGTAGTTGGAGTAGGAGTGGTAGAAGTCATAGTAGAAGCAGTAGTAGTCGTAGCAAGTGTAGCAGCAGTAGTTGTATTGGTAATACAAGCTGGTTTACAATGGGCAGCGGTAGCAACAGCAGTAGTATTAGTAGTGGTAGTAGTAGTTGTAGTTGTAGTAATGGAAATAGTAGTAGCAATAGTAGCAGTTCTAGTAGTAGTAGTAGTGGTAGTAGTTGTTGTTGTAGTCGTAGTATTAGCCGTAGTTGTAGCGGAAGTAGTAGTACTAGGAGTGGTAGTAGTAGCAGCAGCAGTAGTACTTGGAGGATTAATAGTAGTTGTAGCAATTTGGGTAGTTGTAGTAGTTGTCGTAGTAGTAGTAGTAGTAGTAGTAGTAGTAGTAGTAGTAGTAATAGTAGTAGTAGTAGTAGTAGTAGTAGTAGTAGTAGTAGTAGTAGTAGTAGTAGTAGTAGTAGTAGTCGTAGTAGTAGTAGTAGTAGTAGTAACAGTAGGGGTATTAGTAGTAGTAGTAGGAGCAATAGTTGTGGCAATAGAAGTAGTTGTTGTAGTAGTACTAGGAGGAGTACTAGTAATTGTAGTAGTTATTGGAGTAGTAGCAATGCTACTAGTAGTTGTTATAGTAGTAGTGTAGTAGTAGTAGTAGTAGTATTAGTAGGAGTAGTAGCTTTAGTAGTAGTAGTTGGAGTTGTAGTAGTAGGAGTAGGAGTAGTTGTTGTAGCAGCTGTATTAGTAGTAGTAGTAATAGTAGGATTAGTCGTAGTAGCAATAGAAGTAGTTGTCATACTAGTAATATTAGTAGCACTAATTGCAGTAGTTTTTGGAGTAGCCGTTGTGCTAGTAGTAGTAGTTGTAATAGTAGTGTAGTAGTGGTAGTAGCTGCCATAGTAGTAGTAGTAGTTATTGTTGTTGTTGTAATAGTAGCAATAGGAGTACTTGTCGTAGTAGTAGTAGTAATAATAGTAGTAGTAGTAGTAGTAGTAGTAGTAGTAGTAGTAGTAGTAGTAGTGGTTGTTGTTGTTGTTGTTGTTGTTGTTGTTGTAGTAGTAGTAGTAGTAGTAGTGGTCGTAGTGGAAGTAGTAGTAGCACTAGTTGCAATAGTAGTAGCAGGAGTAGTAGTAGTAGTAGTAATATTAGTTTTAGTAGTAGTAATAGTAGTAGTTGTTCGAGTAGTAGTAGTGCTAGTAGTAGTTATTGTAGTAGTAGTGTAGTTTTAGTAGCATTAGTATTAGTAGTAGAGGTAGCAGCAAAAGTTGTAGTAGCAGTAGTATTAGTTGTTGTAGTAGCGGTAAAAGTTGTATAGTAGTAACCATAGTAGTAGCAATTGTATTTGTATTTGTAGTAGTAGCGGTGATATTTTCAGTCGTATTTGTAGTCGTATTTGTAGCAGCAGTAGTAGTAGTTCCAATAGTTGTAGGAGTAGTAATAGTAACAATTATACTAGTAGTAGAAGTAGTATTTGTAGTAGTTGTAGTAGTATGAAAAGTAGTAGTAGTACTGGTTGTAGTAGTTGTGGTAGTAGGAATAGTAGTAGTAGCAATAATAGTTGTAGGACTTGGTGTAGGAGTAGGAGTAGTAGTAGGAGTTGGTGTACGAGTAGAAGTAGTAGTAGGAGTAATAGTAGGAGTTGGTGTAGGAGTAGGGGTATTAGTAGTGGTAGAAGTAGTACCACTAGTAGTAGGAGCAGTAATAGTAGTAGTAGAAGTAGTAGTAGTCGCAGTAGTAGTAATAGTAGTAGTAGTAGCAGCAGCAGTAGTAATAGTAGTAGTAGTTGGAGTAGCTGTTGCAGTAGCAGTAGTATTGGTAATAGTAGCAGTTTCACAATTAGCAGCGGCAGCAGTAGTAGTAGTATTAGTAGCGCTAGTAGTTGTTGTAGTTGAAGTAGTGGAAACAGTAGTCGCAATAGTAGTGGTAGTTGTAGTAGTATGCGAAGTAGTAGGGGCAATAGTAGTAGGAGCAATAGCAGCGAAGTAGTAGTAGTAGTAGTAGTAGTAGTAGTAGTAGTAGTAGTATTAGTAGTAGTAGAAGTAGTAGCAGTAGGTGTAGTTTTAGTAGTATTAGTGCTAGTAGTAGCAGTAGTAGTAGTAGCAATTATCATAGCAGTTGTTGTAGCAGTAGTTTTAAGAGTAACAGCAGTAGTAGCAGTAGTAGTTGCAATAGTAGCAGCAGTGGCAGCAGTATTTGTAGTAGCAGTAGCAGTAATTGTACCTGTAGTAGTCGTAGTAGTTGCAGCAGGAGCCAGGCTTGCAATAGTAGCAGAAGTAGTAGTAGTAGTAGTAGTAGTAGTAGTAGTAGTAGTAGTAGTAGTAGTAGTAGTAGTAGTAGTACTAGCGAGAGCAGAAGTACTAGTAGAAGTAGTAGTAGTAGGAATAGTTATAGCAGCAATAGCAGGGGAAGCAGGATCAGTAGAACTAGTAGTAGTAATAGCAATAGCTGTAGGAGCCGAAAAAGTAGCAGTAGTTGCAGTTATTGTTGTACTAGTGGTAGTTGTTGTTGTTGTTGTATATGTAGCTGTAGTAGTAGTAGTAGTAGTAGTAGGGGTTGGAGTAGAAGTGATAGTAGGAGTCGTAGCAGTTGCAGTTGTGGTAGTGGTAGTCGTAGTAGCAGTAATGGTAGTAGTAGTAGTTGGAGTAGTGGTAGTAGTAGTAGTTGGAGTAGTGGTAGTAGTAGTAGTAGGAGTTGTAGTAGCAGTTGGAGTTGGATTAGGAGTAGTAGTAGCAATAGTAGTGGTATTGGTAGGAGTACTGCTAGTAGCAGTCGTAGAAGTAGGAGTAAGAATAGTTGTAGTAGTTGTAGCATTATGAGTAGTAGCAATAGTAGTGGTAGTTGTGGAAGCAATAAGAGAAGTAGTAGTAGTTGTTGTAGCAGTAGCCGTAGGAGTACTATTTGTAGTAGGAGTTGCAGTAGCAGTACGAGTACTATTTGTAGTGGTAGTTGTCGTGGTTGTAGTAGTAGTAGAAGTGTTTGTATTAGTGGTAGTAATAGTAGTAGTTGTTGTAGGAGTTGGATTAGGAGGAGTAGTAGGAGTTGTTGTAAGAGTTGGAGTAGTAGTAGTAGTATTAGTTGTAGTAGCAGTAGTAGTAGTTGTAACAGCTATAGGAGTTGTTGTAGGAGTTGGAGTAGGTGTAATAGTTGTTGTTGAAGTAAATATAGGAGTTGAAGTAGGAGTAGTAGTTACTGTAGGAGTTGGAGTTGGAGTAGTAGTAGTAGTGGAAGTAGAAGTAGAACTAGTAGTAGTAGCAACAACAACAATAGTAGTACTGAGTAGTAGTAGTAGTAGTAGTAGAAGTCATCGTAGTAGCAGTAGCAGTGGTAGTAGAAGTCGTAGTGGTAGTAGTAGTAGTTATTGTTGTGGTTGTTGTAGTAGTCTTAGGAGTAGTTGTAGGAATAGTTGTTGTTGTAGTAGTAGTAGTAGTATTAGTATTAGTAGTAGTGGTCATGGTAGTAGTAGTAGTAGCGATAGTAGTAACAATGCTAGTGGTGGTAGTAGTAGTAGCAGCAGTGCTAGTGGTAGCAGCAGCAGTAGTAGTTGGCGTAGTTGGAGCCGTAGTAGCTATACTAGTAGGAGCAGCAGAAGTAATAGTAATAGTATCTATAGTAGCCTTAGGAGTAGTAGTAGCAGTAGCAGCAGGAGAAGCATGATTAGTAGTAGTAGTAATTGTAGTAGCTTTAGCTGTACTAGAAGTAGCAATAGCAGAAGTAGCAGTAGAAGTAGTAGTAGTTGTTGTTGTGGTAGTTGTAGCAGTAGTAATAGTAGTAGTTGTTGTGGTAGTTGTTGCAGCAGTAATAGTAGTAGTTGTATGAGTACTAGCAGCAGTAATAGCAGCAATAGCAGTACTAGGGGTAGGAGTAGGAGTGGTACAAGGAGTAGTATTTTTAGTGGCAGTAGTAGCAGTAGTAAGAGTAGTAATAGTAGTAGTAGTGGTAGTAGTAGCAGTAGCAGTTGGAGTAGTAGTAGTTTGAGTAGGGGCAGTAGTGGTAGTAGTAGGAGTTGGAGTCTGAATAGTAGTAGAAGCAGTAGCAGTAGTAGTAGTACAGTTTCGGTATGAATAGTAGTAGTAGTCATAGTAGTTATTCTCATAAAAGGTGTAGTAGTATTAATAGTTGTACTTGTAGCATTAGAAGTAGTAGTTGTTGTATTTGTAGTAATAGCAGTAGTAGTAGTGGTCGTAATAGGAGTAGTTGTAGTAGTGGCTATAGCAATAGTTGTAATGGTATAGTAGTAGTAGTAGTTAGAGCAGTAGCAGTTACAATAGTAGTAGTAGTAGTTGTAGTAGTAGTAGTAACAGTCATATTAGCCATAGTAGTTGTAGTAGTAGTAATAGTAGTAGTAGTGGGAATAGTGGTAGTAATTTTAGTAGCAGCAGTTGCTGCAGTTGTAGTAATATTAGTATTTGTAGGAGTAGTAGTAGTAGCAGTGTTAGTATTGGTAGAAGTAGTAGTACCTATTGTAGTAGTAGCCATAGTAGTAGGAGTTGGAGTAGGAGTAGTAGAAGTTGTCACAGTAGTACTAGTAGGAGTTGTACTAGTAGAAATAGTAGTATTAACAATGTTGGGAGTAGGACTGGGAATAGTTGTTATTTTTAGTAGTAGTAGCAGCAGCAGTAGTAGTATTTGTTGTTGCAGTAGTAATTGTTGTATTAGTAGTAATGATAGTCATGATAGTAGTAGTAATAATAGGCGTAGTAGTTGTCTCAGCCACAGTAGTTGTGGGTATAGTAGTTGTAGTAGTGGTAGTAGTAGGAGGTGGACTAGGAGTAGTAGTAGGCAAAGTAGTAGTAGAAGTACTTGTAGTAGTAGTTGTCGTAGTACTATTACTAGTAGTAGTGATAGTAGTTGAGGCTGTAGTACTAGAAGTAGTAGCCGTAGCAGGACTAGTAGAAGGAATAGTAGTTGGAGTAGTTGTAGAACTAGCAGTGATAGTTGTAGTAATCATTGCATTAGTTGTAGTAGTAGCAGTAATATTAGTAGCAACAGTAGTAGATGTAGCTAAAGTAGGAGTAGTAGTAAAAGTCGCATTAGTTGTAGTAGTATAGTAATAGTAGTGGCAGCCGTAGTAGGCGTAGTAGTAATAATTGTATTAGTTGTACTAGTGGTAATGGTGTAGTAGCAGATGTACTAGTAGTTGTAGCAGTAGTAGTATTAGTGGTAGTAGTAGCAGTATTAGTATTAGTATTAGTATTAGTATTAGTAGTAGTAGTAGGATTATTATTAGTAGTAGTATTAGTAGTAGTAGTAATCGAAGTAGTAGTAGTAATTGTAGTAGTAGTAATAGTAGTAGTAGTAGTAATAGTAGTAGTAGTAGTAATAATAGTAGTAGTAGTAGTCGTAGTGGTTGTAGTAGTAGTAGTAGTTATAGTAGCAATAGTGGCATTAGCAACCGTAGGATAAGCAGTTGTGGGAGTCTTAAGAGTAGCAGAATTAGTAGTAGTAGCAGGTGCAGCAGTTGGAGTAGTAGTTGTAGTAGTTGTTGTAGTTGTAGTAGTTGTAGTAGTACTAGTAGTTGTACGAGTGGTAGCAGTAGTAAGATAAGCAGTTGTACTAGCCTAGCCATAGTAATAGCTATAGTAATAGTTGTAGTTGAAGTAGTAGCCGTAGTTGTAGCCGTAGTAATAGCAGCATTATTTGTAGTAGTAGTAATAGTAGTAATAGGAGTGGTAGTAGTAGTAGATGTATTAGTAGCAGGAGAAGTAGTAGCAGTATTTATAGTAGTAGCAGCAGTAATAGCAAGAGTAGTAGTAGTAGCAGTAGCAATAATAATAGCAGTAATAGTAGTAGTTGTAGTAGTAGCTATTGTAGCAATAGTAGAAGTAATAGTAGTAGTAGTAATAGTAGTAGGAGTAGTAGTAGCAATAGTTATAGCTGTAGTAGTAGTAATAAAAATAATAGCAGGAGGAGATGTAATAGTAGTAGTAGTTGTTGTTGTTGTAAACGTAGTAGTATTTGTACTTGTAGTACTAATATTAGCAGTTGTTGTAATAGTAGAATTAGTACTAGTAGTAGTAGTAGTAGTAGTAGCAGTATAAATTGCATTAGAAGTAGTAGCAGTAATAGTAGTAGTAGCAGTTGTAGAAGTAATAGTAGTAGCAGTTGCACCAACAGCAATAGTAGCAGTAGCAGGTGCAGCAATAGGAGTATCACTTGTAGAAGAGGTAGCGGTGGTTCTAGCAGCAATAGTTGTAGTTGTACCAGTTATAGCAGCAGTAGTAGTAAAAATTATAGCAGTTGTAGTATGTGTAATAGTAGTATTAGTAGTAGTACTAATAGTAGGGGAAGTAGTAGTAGTAGTTTTGTAGTAGTAGTTGCAATTGTAGTAGGTGTTGCAGTAGTAGTAGTTGTTGCAATTGTAGCATGAGTAGCAGTAGTAGTTGTGTAGCAGTAGCAGTAGTAGCAGTACTAGGAATAGCAGCAGAAGTTGCTGCAATAGTAGTAGTAGTAGTAGTAGTACTAGTAGTAGTAGCAGTCGTAATAGTTGCAGTACTAGTCGTAGTCATTGTAGCAGTAGCAATATAGCGGAAGTAGTACTAGTAGTAAAAATAGTAGTATTGGTAGTAGTGGTAATAGTAGCAGTAGTAGCAGCAGTAGTTGTAGTTCTAGTAGTAGTACCAGTAGTAGTAAAAGTTATAGTAATAGTAGCAATAGTAGAAGTAGTAGCAGTAGTATCAACAGTAGCAGTAGCAACAGGAGTAGTAGTAGCACTAGCAGTAGTAGTTGTAGTAGTAGTAGTAGTAGCAGTAGGAGTAGCAGCAACAGCAACAGTAGTAGTAGTAGTAGTAGTAGCACTATCAATAGCAATAGTAGGAGTAGCAGTAGTACTAGTAGCTATAACTGTAGTATTAAGAGCAACAGTTGTTGTGGTAGTAGTAGTAGTAGCAGATGCAATTGTTGTTGGAGTTGTAGTAGATGTAGTAGCAACAGTAGCAGTAGTAGTTATAGTAGTAGCAGTTGTTGGAGCAGTTGTAGTAGTTGTACTAGCATTTGTAGCAGTAGGATTAGTACTAGTAGCAGTACTAGGACTAGGAATAGCGATAGTATTAGTTTTAGTAGCATCCATAGTTGTAGTAGGAGTAGCAGTAGTAGTAGGCGTAGTAGTTGTAGTAGTAGAAGTAAAAATAGTAGTCGTATTTATAGTAGCAGCAGTAGTAGTAGTAGTAATATAAGTAGTAGTAATAGTAGTATTTGTAATAGTAGTAGTAGTAGTAGTTGTTGTTGTAGTAGTAGTAGAAGTAGTAGTAATAGTTGTAGTAGTAGAAGTAGTAGTAGTAGTAGTAGTTGTTGTTGTTGTTGTCATTGTTGTCATTGTTGTTGTTGTTGTAGTAGCAGTAGTAGCAATAGCAGCAGCAGTAGTAGCATCAGTTGTAGTTGCAATAGTCGATGAAATAGTTGCAGGAGTAGCAACAACAACAACAATAGTAGTAGTGGCATTCGCAGTCATAGTAGTAGTACTACCAGCAGCAATAGTAGAAGTAGAAGTAATAGTATGAGTGGTACTGGTAATTGTAGTAGCAATAGAAGTACCAGTAATAGAAGTAATAGAAGTAGTTGTGGTACTTGTAGTGGCAATAGTACTAGTAGTAGTAGTAGTAGTAGTGGTAGTAGTAGTAGTAGTAGAAGTAATAGGAGTGATAGTAGCTGTGGTAGTAGCAGTAGAAGTAGTAGTAGTAGTAGTAGGAGTTTGAGCAGAAGTAAAAGTAGCAGTAGTAGAAACAGTAGTAGTAGCAGTTGCAGGAGTAGTCATAGGACTAATTGGAGTAGGTGTGGTAGTAGATGTAGCAGGAGTTGTTGTCGAGCAGGAGTAGTGGTAGAAGTAGAAGTAGTAGTAAAAGTAGTAAAATCCACAGCTATAGCATCAACAGCAGCAGTACTAGTAGCTATGTGAGTAGTATTTCTATCATCTGGAGTAGGAGTAGTTGTAGTAGGAGCAGTAGTAGTTGTAGTAGTGGTAGTAGTAGTTGTTGTAGTAGTAGTAGTAGTAGTAGTAGGTGTTGGAGTAGGAGTAAGAGGAGTAGTAGTAGTAGTAGTAATAGTAGTAATTGTAGTAGTTATAGTAATAATAGCTGCTATAGCTATAGTAGGCGTAGTAGTTATAGTAGTTTTATTAGGAGTAGTAGTAGCAACAGTAGTTGTAGTTGTAATATTAGTTGTAGTTGTTGTTGTTGTAGGTATAGTCGCAGCAGTAGTAGCAGCATTTGTGGCAGTTGGAAAGTAGTAGTAGCAGTACTAGGACAAGGAATTGAGATAGTGCTAGTAGTAGTAGTAGTAGAAGTAGTAGTAGTAGTAGCAGTTGTTGTTTTAGTAGTAGTAGCAGTAGTAGTTGGTGTAGTTGTTGTGGTAGTAGCAGTAGCAATAGCAATCGTAGAAGTAGTAGCGAGAGTAGCTGTAATAGTAGTAGTAGTAGTACAAGTCGTAGTAGTAGTTGTTGTTGTAGTAGTAGTAGTATTTGTAGTAGTAGAAGTAGTATTAGTTGTAGTTGTTATTGTTATAGTAGTAGTAGTAGTAGTAGTAGTAGTAGTAATTGTTGTAGCAGGAGTAGTAGGAGTAGGTGCAGTGGCAAAAGTAGTAGTTGTAGTAATAGCAACAGCTGTAGTAATCGTAGTAGTAGTAGTAGTAGTAGTTTTTTTAGTAGTAGTAGTAGTCATAGGACTACTACTACTAGTAGTTGTACTGGTAGAGTAGTGGTAGAAGGAGTAGGAGTAGTAATAGTTGGAGTTAGAGTAGGAGCAGGAGCAGTAGTTGTAGTAGCAATAATAGGAGTAGGACTTTGTCTAGTAGTAGCAATAGTAGAAGTAGTAGCAGTTGTAGTTGTAGTAGCAGAAGTAGTTGTAGTAGTAGGTGTAGTAGTACTTGTAGTAGTAGGATTCGAGTAGTAGTCATAGTTGTAGTAGTAGCAGATGCAGCAACAGCAGCAGCAGTATTATTAGAAGTAATAGTTGTAGTAGTTTTAGTACTAGTAGCAGTAGTATTATTAGTAGTTGTTGTATTAGAAGTAGTATTTGTAGTAGTAGTAGTAGTAGTAGTAATAGTAGTAATAGTGGTAGTACTGGTAGTAGCAGTTGTACTAGTAGAGTAGTAGTAGTTGTTGTTGTGGTTATAGTAGGAGTAGGAGTAGGAGTAGTAGTAGTAGAAGCAGCAATAGGAGTAGGTGCAAGAGTAGTAGTTGAAATAGTAGAAGAAGTAGCAGTAGTAGTTGTAGTAGTGGTTGTAATACTTGTGGTGGTTGTTGTAGTTGTAGCAGTAGTAGCAATAGTGCTTGTAGTTGTAGTAGTAGTAGTAGTAGTCGAAGTAGTAGGAGGAGGAGTAGTGGTAATAGTAGTAGTAGTCGTAGTAGAAGTAGTAAGAGTTGTAGCATCGGTAGTAGTAGCTGTAGTATTGTTAGTTGCAGTAGTGGTAGTAGGAGTTGGAGTAAGAGTAAGAGTTGAAGTAGTAGTAGTTGGAGTAGTAGGAGTAGTAGCATTAGCTGAAGTAGTTGTAGTAGTAGTATCAGTAGTCAGAGCAAAAGTAGTAGTAGTAGTAGCCGGAGTAGGTCTAGTTGTAGAAGTTGTAATTGTAGTGGTTGCTGCAACAGTAGAAGTATTGTAGTAATAATAGTAGAAGTATTTGTAGTAGTAGGCATAGTATTAGTAGTATTAGGAGTGGGAATAGTAGCAAGAGTAGTAGTAGTTGGATTAGTAGACGTAGTAGTAGTTGTAGTTGCAATAGTAGGAGGGGGAGTAGTTGTATTGATAGTAGGAGTAGGTGTAGGAATCCTAGTAATAGTAGAAGTAGTTGGGGTAGTAGTGGCAGTAGTAGTAGCAGTAGTAGGACTCAATATAAGATTACTAGTTGTGGTAGTAGTGGCGGTTGTGGTAGAAACAGTAGTAGTAGTATTACTAGGAGCAGTAGTGGGACTAGGACTAGGAGTAGGAGTAGGAGTAGGAATAGTGGTCGGTGTAGTAGTTGTAGGAGTAGTAGTAGTAATAATAATAGTAGTAGTAGGAGTAGTAGTAGTAGTAGTAGTAGTAGTAGTAGTAGTTGGCGTAGCAGTAGCAGTGTAACGGGGTTAGTAGTTGTTGTAATAGTAGGAATAGCAATAGTAGTAGCAGTAATTGTTGTTGTAATAGTGGTATTAGAAGTAATAGTAGTAGTAATAGTAGTAGTAGTAGTAGTAGTAGTGCGAGTAGCAGTAGTTGTAGTAGTAGTGGAAGAAGCAGTGGTAGAAGTAGTAGTAATAATACTAGTGGTAGTAGTATTGGTAGTAGTAGTAGTAGTAGAAGCCGAAGTAGTAGTAGAAATACCAGTAGTTGTAGCAGCAGCAACAACAGCAGTAATAGTAGTAGTAGTATTACTAGTAGAAATTGTTGTTGTAGTAGTAGTAGAAGTAGTAGTAGTAGTAGTAGTAGTAGGCAGAGTAGTAGTAGTAGTAGTAGTATGTCTTGTAGTAGTAGTTGTCGTAGTACTATTACTAGTAGTAGTAATAGTAGTTGAGGTTGTAGTACTAGAAGTAGTAGCCGTAGCAGGCCTAGTAGAAGGAATAGTAGTTGGAGTAGTTGTAGAACAAGTAGTGGTAGTTGTAGTAATCATTGGATTAGTTGTTGTAGCAGTAGTAATATTAGTAGCAGCAGTAGTAGATGTAGCTAAAGTAGGAGTAGTAGTAAAAGTCGCATTAGTTGTAATAGTATAGTAATAGTAGTGGCAGCCGTAGCAGGCGTAGTAGTAATATTTGTATTAGTTGTGCTACTGGTAGTGGTGTAGTAGCAAAAGTATTAGTAGTTGTAGCAGTAGTAGTATTAGGGATAGTAGTAGCAGTATTAGTGGTAGTATTAGTATTAGTATTAGTATTAGTAGTAGTAGTAGGAGTAGTATTAGTAGTAGTGTTAGTAGTAGTAATACTAGGAGTAGTAGTAATTGTAGTAGTAGTAGTAGGAGTAGTAGTAATAGTAGTAGTAGTAGTCGCAGTAGTTGTAATAGTAGTAGTAGTTATAGCACCAATAGCGGCGTTAGCAAGAGTTGGATAAGCAGTTGTGGTAGTCTTAGGAGTAGCAGAAGTAGTAGTAGTAGCAGGTGCAGCAGTAGGAGGAGTTGTTCTAGTAGTTGTAGTAGTTGTAGTAGTACTAGTAGTTGTACGAGTGGTAGCAGTAGTAGGATAAGCAGTTGTACTAGACTAGCCATAGTAATCGCTATAGTAATAGCGATAGTTGGAGTAGCAGCCGTAGTTGTAGCCGTAGTAATAGCAGCAATATTTGTAATAGTAGTAATAGCTGGAGTAGAAGCAGTAGTAGTAGCCGCAATAATGGTAGCAGTAGTAATAGTAGTAATAGGAGTGGTAGTGGTAATAGAAGTAGTAGTAGTAAGAAAAGTAGTAGTAGTCGTAGCTTAGCTATAATAGTAGTAGCAGTATTTATAGTAGTAGCAGTAGTAATAGCAATAGTAGTAGTAGTAGCAGTAGCAGCAGTAATAGTAGTAATAGTAGTAGTTGTATTAGTAGTTGTTGTAGCAATAGTAGTAGTAGTAGTAGTTGTAGTAGCAGTAGTAGCAGTAGCAATAGTTGTTGTTGTTGTAGTAGTAGTTGTTGTTGTTGTTATTGTAAAAGTAGTAGTAGTAGTAGTAGTATTTGTACTAGTAGTACTAGTATTAGCAGTTGTTGTAATAGTAAAATTAGTACTAGTAGTAATACAAGTAGTAGTAGTAATAGTAGTAGTAGCAGTTGTAGAAGTAATAGTAGTAGCTGCTGCACCAACAACAATACTGGTAGTAGCAGGTGCAGCGGTTGGAGTATCACTTGTAGAAGAGGTAGCGGTGGTTCGAGCAGCAATAGGTGTTGTTGAACCATATATAGTAGCAGTAGTAGTAGCAGCAACAACAACAGTAGTTGCAGTAGTAGTCGTAGTAGCAACTGTAACAACAGTAGTAGTAGTAGAAATTATAGTAGTTGTAGTAGGTGTAATAGTAGTATTAGTAGTAGTACTAATAGTAGGGGAAGTAGTAGTAGTAGTTTTGTAGTAGTAGAAGAAGTTGTAGTAGTAGTTATAATTGTGGTAGGTGTTGCAGTAGTAGTAGTTGTTGCAATTGTAGCATGAGTAGCAGTTGTAGTTGTTGTTGCAGTAGCAGCAGTAGCAGTACTGGAGTAGCAACAGAGGTTGTTGCAGTAGTAGTAGTAGTAGTAGTATTAGAAAGAAGACTAGTAGTAGTAGTAGTAGTAGTCGTAATAGTTGCAGTACTAGTAGCAGTCATTGTAGTAGTAACAATATAGTGGAAGTAGTACTAGTAGTAAAAATAGTAGTGGTGGTAGTAGTGGTAATAGTAGTAGTAGTAGCAGCAGTAGTTGTTGAAGTAGTAGTTGTAGTTCTAGTAGTAGTAGCAGTAGTAGTAAAAGTTATAATAATAGTAGCAATAGTAGAAGTAGTAGCTGTAGTATCAAAAATAGCAATAGCAGCAGGAGCAGTAGTAGCACTAGCAGTAGTAGCAGTAATAATAGGAAGAGTAGTAGTAGTAGTAGGAGAAGTAGTAGTAGGAGTAGCTGTAGTATTAAGAGCAACAATTGTTGTGGTAGTAGTAGTAGTCGAAGTAGTAGTGGTTGTAGAAGTAATAGTAGTAGTTGCAAATGCTTTTGGAGTTGTAGTAGATGTTGTAGCAGTAGTAGCAACAGCAGCAATAGTAGTTGTAGTAGTAGCAGTTGTTGGAGCAATTAGAGTCATTGTACTAGCATTTGTAGTAGTAGGATTAGTACTAGTAGCAGTACTAGGACTAGGAATAGGGATAGTATTAGTTATAGTAGCATCCATAGTTGTAGTAGGAGTAGCAGTAATAGTAGATGCAGTAGTTGTAGCAGTAGAAGTAGAAATAGTAATCGTATTTATAGTAGTAGTAGTAGTAGTAGTAGTAGTAGTACAAGTAGCAGTAATAGTAGTAGTAAGAGTAGTAGTAGTAATAGTAGTATTTGTAATAGTAGGAGTTGTAGTAGTAGTTGTCGTTGTAGTAGTAGTAGTAGAAGTAGTAGTAGTAGTAGTAGTAGAAGTAGTAGTAATAGTTGTAGTAGTAGAAGTAGTAGTAGTAGTAGTAGTAGTAGTAGTAGTAGTAGTAGTAGTAGTTGTTGTTGTTGTTGTTGTTGTTGTTGTTGTTGTTGTACCAGTAGAAGTAGTAGTAATAGTCGTAGTAGTAGTAGTAGTAGCAGTAGTAGCAATAACAGCGGCAGCAGTAACATCAATTGTAGTAGCATCAGTCGAAAAAAAAAAGTTTGCAGCAGCCAGTCATCTAGCAACCAACAACAGTAGTAGTAGTTATGTTGTAGTAGTGAGAGAGTAGTACCAGCAGCAATAGTAGAAGAAGAAGGAATAGTATGAGTGCAACTGGTAATTGTAGTACCAGTAGTAGTACCAGTAATACTAGTAATAGGAGTAGTTGTGGTGCTTGTAGTGGCAATAGTACTAGTAGCAGTAGTAGTAGTAGCAGTAGTCAGAGGATTAGTAGTAGTAGTGGTAGTAGTAGTAGGAGTTTGAGTAGAAGTAAAAGTAGGAGTATAAGTAGTTGTAGTAGCAATTGTAGCAGTAGTCATAGGACTAGTCGGAGTAGGTGTGGTAGTAGGAGCAGTAGGAGTTGTTGTCGAGCAGGAGTAGTGGTAGAAGTAGCAGTAGTAGTAGTAAAATCCGTAGCTATAACATCAGCAGCAACAGCAATAGTAGTAGCTATGTGAGTAGTATTTCTATCATCTGGAGTAGGAGTAGTAGTAGTAGGACCAGAAGTAGTCGTAGTAGTGGTAGTAGTAGCTGTTGTAGTAGTAGTAGTAGCAGTTGGAGTTGGAGTAGGAGTAGGAGGAGTAGTAGTAGTAGTCGTGGTAGCAATAGTAGTAATAGTAGCTGCTACAGCTGCAGTAGCAGTAGTAGTAGTAGTCGTGGTAGCAATAGTAGTAATAGTAGCTGCTACAGCTGCAGTAGCAGTAGTAGTAGAAGTAGTAGTTATGGTAGTAGTAGTAGTAATAGTAGCTGTAGTTGTGGTATTAGTAGTAGTTGTTGTTGTTGTTGTTGTAGGCATAGTGGCAGTAGTAGTAGTAGCATTTGTGGCAGTAGGAATGTAGTAGTAGTAGTATTGGGACAAGGAATCGAGATAGTACTAGTAGTAGTTGTAGTAGAAGTAGTAGTAGTAATAATAATAGTTGTAGTAGTACTAGTACTAGTAGTAGTAGTAGTAGTAAAAATAATAGTAATAGTTGGCATAGCAGTAGCAATGTAGCAGGGTTAGTAGTTGCAGTAGTAGTTGTTGTAATAGTGGTACTAAAAGTAATAGTAGTAGTAGTAGTAGTAGTAGTAGTAGTGCGAGTAGAAGTAGTGGTAGTAGTAGTGGAAGAAGCAATGGTAGAAGTAGTAGTAATAGTAGTAGTAGTAGTAGTAGTAATAATAGTAGAAGAAGAAGCCGAAGTAGTAGCAAAAATAGTTGTAGTTGTAGCAACAGCAGCAGTAGAAGTAGTAGTAGTATATGTAGTAGTAGGAGTTGTAGTAGTAGTAGTGATATTTGTAGTAGCCGGAGCAGCAGTAGTACTAGTTATAATATTAGTAGTTGTAGAAGAAGTAATTGTAGTACTAACAGTAGCAGGAGGAGTACTAGTGGCAGTTGGGGTTGCAACAGCAGTAGGAGTACTTGTAGTAGTAGTTATGATAGCAGTAATAGTAGTATTGTTATTAGTATTAGTAGTAGTAGTAGTTACGATAGTTGTATTCGTAGTTGCAGTAGTAGTAGTAGTGTTGATGGAAGTAGAAATTGTAGTAGTAGTAGTAGTAGTAGGAAATGTAGTATCAAGAGTTGCAAGAGGACTAGTAGTAGGTGTAGTAGTGCAGGTAGTAGGAGAAGCAATAATAGTAGTAGAATTAATAGCAGTAGCAGTGGTAGTAGTAGAACTAGTAGCAGTAATAGTTGTTGTAGTTTTAGTTGTAGAAGCAGTATTAGTAGCTGTAGTAGTTATAATATTTGCAGTAGTTCTAGTAGTGATAGATGCAGTAGGAGTAGTAGTTGCAGCAGTAGTTATAGTAGCCGTAGTAGTAGTAGTAGTATTAGTAGTAGTAGTAGTAGTCGTAGTAGTAATTGTAGTTGTAGTAGTAGTAGTTGTTGTTGTTGTTGTGGTCATAGCACAGTAGTAGAAGCAACAATTGTAGTAGTAGTATAAGTCGTAGTAGTAACAGTAGTTGTAGTAGCAACAAAAGTAGCATTAGTAGTTGTAGTAGTAGCAGTAACAATAGGAGTATTAGTTATAGTAAAATTGGTAACAATAGTAATAGTAGTCTTAGTAGTAGTTTATTATTAATAGTACTAATAGCCGCAGAAGCTATAGAAGTAGTAGAAGTAGTAGTAGCTATCGCAGCAGTAGTAGTAGTAGTAATAGTAGTAGTAGTAGTAGCAGCAGCAATAGTAGTAGTAGTTGTAACAGAAGCTGTAGTAGCAGCAGCAGCAGTAGTAACTATAATAGCAGTAATAATAGCATTAGTTGCAATAGTAGCAGTAGCAGTTGTAGTCGTAATAATAGTAGTAGTAGTTCTTGTTGTTGTTGTAGTTGTAGGAATAGCAACGGTAGTTGGAGTAGAAGTAGGGGTAGGAGTATCAGTCGATGTAGTAGTAGTAGTAGAAGTTCTAGTCGCCGCAGTAGTGATAATAGTAGTAGTTGTTGTTATTGTTGTCATAGTAGTAGTAGTAGCAGTTGTATTAGGCATATAGTTTTCGCATGAGCAGTAGTTGTTGTTGTAGTAGTAGAAGTAGCAGTAGTAGTAGTACTAGTACTAATTGTAGTAGTTATAGTAGTAGTAGTTGTAGTAGTAGTTGTTGTAGTACAAGGAGTGGTGGAAGTTGTGGTTGTTGTAGTAGTAGTCATAGTAGTAGTAGGAGTGGTGGAAGTGGTTGTAGTAGTAGTAGTAGTCATAGTTGTAGTAGAAGGAGTGGTGGAAGTTGTTGTAATTACTACTGCTACTTCGACTACTCCAGCTACTTTTATTACTGTTACTACTACTACTACTTCTACTGCTACTACTACTGCTTTACAACTACTATGACTGCTACAACTACTACTACTAATGCTACTGTTGTTACTACTTCTACTAGTCCTCTAATACTTCTTCTATATCTATTACTGCTACTGCTAGTACTGCTAATACTACAACTACAACTACTAGTACTACTACCATTACTACTGTAACTATTACTACTACTACTATTTCTTCTGTTACTACTACTTATGACTATTATTATTATTATTATTACTACTACAACTGCTACCGCTACTACTATTACCACTATTATGAGTACTACTACTACAACTACTATTAATATTACAACCACTACTACTACTACGGCAGCTGCTCCTACGACTACTACAACACGAACTACTACTACTGCTACTACAATAGCAATGGCTACTACTGCTACAGCTACTACTACTGCTACAACTACTTGTGCTACAGCTACTAGTAGAGCTAAGACTACTACTGCGACTATTGCTACAATTGCAAATACTACAACTATTGTTACAACTACTTCTACTACTCCTACTATTTCTACTACTACTGCTACGACTACTGCTACTATGATTACTACTACTATAGCTACTAGTACTACAACAACAACTACTACTACTGCTGCTACGACTACTACTACTTCTTTCACTACTACTACTACAGCTACTGCTAGTCCTACTACTACTACTACTTCTTCTATAACTGCTGCTACTATTGCTACTGTTACAATTACTGCTATTACTGCTACTCTTCCTTCTCTTGCAACTACAACTCTGAGTACTACTGCTGCTGCCCTTGCTACTACTATTTCTACCATAACTACTACATACTATACCTACTATTACTACTATAAGTGCTATCACTACTGCTATTACTACAATTGCTACTACTATTACTACTGCTACTGCTAATACTACAACAACTACTACTAGCATGGCTGCTGCTACTACCATTACTACAACTACTACAACTACTATAGCTACTGCTACTAGTACAGCTGTCACTTTTGTAACTACTACTGCTGCTATATCTACTACTACTACTACGCCAGCTACTACTGCTGCTCCTACACCTACCGTTAATGCTACTCCTATATCTACTATTGCTATAGCTACATCTACTGCTAATACTACTATTGCAACTACTACTGCTACTACTACTACTACTACTATGGCTACGACTACTACTACTGCTACTACTACCAACACTTTTGCTATTGCCAGTCCTACTACTATTACTACTACTTCAACCAATACTACTACTACTACTACTATTCCTTGTAGTACGACTACTACTACAACTCTTACAACAACTCCAACTCCAACTTCTACTCCTACAACTACTTCTTTTGCTACTACGACTACTACAACAACTACTACGGCTATTATTACTACTGCTTTTGAAGCTGCTGCTACTACTACTACTACTTCTACCACTATTAGTACTGTTGCTACTACTGCTATTACCCCGACAACTACTACTTCTACTATTGTTGATACTACTACTACACTACTACAACAACTGCTACTGCAACTACTACTACTACTGCTCCTACTATAACTTGTGCTACTGCTACTATTGTTGCGACTAGTATTATACTATTACGACTACTACTATTGCTACAACAACAACAATAGCAACTAGTACTACTACTGCTACCACGACGACGACGATGACGACGACAACTACAACTATAACTACTACTCCAAATGCTACTATTACTACTTCGTCTACTACTAATACTATAGCACAACAACTATTGATACTGCTTCTACTGCTACTGCAACAGTAACTACTACTGCTACTCCTACTACTAATACTACTATTAATTTTACTACCGCTATTGCTACTCATACTATTACTACAACTACTACTCCTCCTACTACTACTACTACTACTACTACAATTTCTACTACCACCACCACGACTACTACTACAGCCACTACCAATACAACTATCTCCACTATTACTACTACTACTACTACAAGTACTACTACTACGACTACTGTTGCTGCTCCTACTCCTGCTACCACCACCACCACTACTACTACTTCTTCTACAACTACTAATACTACAATAACTACTACTACTTCTACTACTACTACTAAGGTCAATACCACTACCACAACTCCTACTACTACTTCACTACTACTACTACTGCTGCTACTTCTACAACTACTACTGTTGCAACTATTACTACTACTACTTCTATTACTACTACTACTACTGTCGTTAACACTCATACTACTACTACTACTTCTACCACTACTTCTAAAACTACTACTACTACTACTACTACAACTAGTACTACTACTAATACTACCACTACAGCTATTAGTACACGTACTACTACTACTACTCCTACTCCTACTACTACCACTACCACTAGAATTACAAAAACTACTACTACCACTTCTGCTGCTGCTACTACTATTACTACTACTACTACTACTACTACAACTACTACTACTACACTAATGCTACTACTACTTCAACTTCTGGTACTATTTCTCCCAACACTCTTACTACTACTACTACAACTACTGCTACTTCTCTTATTACTATGACTACTGCTATTAATTCCGGTATGGCTTCAACTACAACTGCTACTTCTGCTACTACTGCTGTTACTACTACTACTACTACTGCCACTTCTCCTATTACTATGACTACTGCTACTACTTCCGGTATGGCTTCAAATACCACCGCCACTGCTACAACTGCTACTTCCACTACTATTGCTGCTACTACTACTAGTACTTCTACTACTTCTACGGTTGCTACTACTACTCCTTCGACTACTTCTACTACTACTACTATTATTGCAACTGCTGCTGTTGCCACTACTACACCCCTTCTGCTACTCATCCGACTACACCTTCTGCTACTACTACTACTACTATTGCTACTTTAATAAATACTACAACTACTACTCCAACTACTACTAGTGTTCCCGCTACTATTACTATTGCTGCTACTATAATTACTACTTCTGCTACTCCTTCGACTATCTCTACTACAACTATTACTACTACTGCTACAAGAACAACAATAACTACTACTACTACTGCTACTACTTTTACCAACCATACTCCTACTATTACTCATACTACTACTACTTCTACTACCACTATGGCAACAACTACTCCTGCTACTATTGCTACTACTACTACTGCTATAGCTACTGCTATGACCGCTGCTACTACTACTACTATTACTACTATAGTTTCTTCGACTAATACGGCTACTATTACGATCGCTACTACTACTACTACTACTAATACTGCTCCAACTACTACTACTACTGCTACTACTACTCCTATTGCTATTGGTACTACTCCTACTTCTGTTGCTCCTACTAAAGCTATTATTGCTACCCCTACTACTGCTACAACAACAACAACAACTACTACTACTATTACTACCACTGCTACTAATACTACTACTACTTCTCCTCCTACTACTAGTACTACTACAACTATTACTACCATTGCTACTGCTAATACTACTACTTCTCCTACTACTAGTACTACTACTACAACAACAACAACTACTACTCCTACTATGACTACTATAGCTACTACTACAACAACCACTGCTACTTCTGCTACCACAAATGCTACAACTACTATAGCTATTGCTACTACCACTATCGCTACCACTACTACTACAACTACTACTACTTCTGCTACTGTTACTTCTAGTACTCCTCCAACTATAACTATTTCTGCTACTACTATTGCTGGTACTACTACTGGTACTACTACTACTACTTTTACTATTGCTACTTTCATTACAACTTCTACTACTTTGACTACTACTATTGCAACTACTACTACTATAACTACTGCTACTACTGCTACAACCGCTACATCTGGTATTACCGCTATTGCTGCTACTATTGCCACTACTGCTACTAATACCACTACTAATACTTCTACTACTACTGCTACTGCTGCTAGAATAACCACTGCTACTACAACTGCTATTACTACCATAACTACTACTATTGTTACTACTGCCCCTACTACTACTACTACTACTACTACGAGTATTACTACAACAACTAATATAGCTACTATTGCTCCTACTCATACTAGTACTACTAGTACTACTTAAACTACCCCTACTACTACTACTACTACTAATATTAAAACCACAACTAGCACAACTGCTACTACTACTACCATTGCTACTGCTACTACAACGACTATTACTTGTACTACTACTATCACTACTACTTGTGCCGCTGCTACTCCTCAACTTCTCCAACTACAACTACTAATACTACTACAACTGCTACTATCACTATCGCTACAACTACAACAACAACTACTACTACTGCTAATACGAGTTCTCCTACTACTACTACTGAAACTATTACTACTACTACTAATATAGCTACCACAACTTCTACTACTACTTCTACAACTACCGCTGCTAACATTGCAACAATGACTACTGCTGCTGCTGCTACCACTACAACAATAACTATTACGGCTACTACTAGTATTACTACTACTATTACTACTACTACTTCGAGTACTACTGCTACTGATACTACTACTACTACTACTATTATTACTACTACTATAGCTACTACTAGTACGAGTACAACTACTGATACTGCTATTATTGCTACCACTACTACTACTATTGCAACGACTACCACAACAACTACTTCCCATACAACTACTACTACTACCACCACAACTACTACTACTACTACCACCACCACTACTAGTGCTACCACTTCTACTCCCAGTACTACTACTCTTGCTACTACAACTACTACTACTCCAACTGCTCCTACTACTTTTGCTTCTTCTTCTTCTCCTTCTTCTTCTTCTTGTTCTTCTTCTTCTTCTACTACTACTACTACAACTACTACTACTACTACTACTACTTTTGCAGTTGCTACTACAACTACTACTAGTACTATTACTACTACTACTACTACCACAACTGCTACATCCACTACTACTATTGCTGCTACTACTGTTATTGCTGCTACTTCTGCTATTACTACAATTGCTACTATTGTTACTGCTGCTGCTACTGCTCTACTGGTTCTACTACTACTACTTATACAACTACAACTACTTCTACTACTACTACTCCTACAACAACTACTACTATTACTATTACAACTACTATTACTTCCATTATTACTACTATTACTACTACGACTACTACTATTCCTACTCCAACACCTACTTCTACGACTACCCCTACAACTGCTACTCCTACTACTACTACTACAATAGCTACTACTACTATTAATATTACAACTACCGCTACTACTACTACTACTCCAACTTGTACTAGTGTTGTTACTAGAACTACTACTACTACTACAACAACAACTAATACTACTATTACAACAACAACAACTACTACTACTATTATAACTACATCTATTACTCCTACTGCTGCTGCTACTACAACTACTACAACTACAACTACTTCTAAGACTACTACACCTACTAGTGTTGTGACTAGTACTGCTGCTATTGCTACTACTACTATAACTCTTTCCTCTACTACCACTCCTACAACTACTACTACTCCTATTACAACCACTAGTACTACTACTACTAATACTGCAACAGAAACTGTTGTTGCCACTACTATTACTTCTACTACTAGCATAACCGCAACTATTACTACTCCTACTACTCCTACTACTACTACAACTACAATTCTTGCTCCTACTCCAACTTCTACTACTTCTACTCCTACCACTATTACTACTGCTACTCCTACTCCAACTCCAACTCTGCGTATTATTACTACTACTACTACCACTACTTTAAGAACTACCACTCCAATTATGATTACTACTACTACTACTATGATTACTACTTCTGCTACTAGTACTACTACTACTACTATTATTACTACTACTGCTGCTACTACTGCTCCAATTGCTAAGCTACTTCTACTTCTACGATTACTGCTACTACTACTACTAATTCTAATACTCATATTGGAATAGATAGTACTACAACTATTGCACTACTACTATTCAAACTACTACTCTAACTACTACTACAACTACAAACTCTCCTACTACTATAACTGCTACTTTTGCTGCTCCAATTCCTATGGCTATAGCCACTGATAATACGACTACAATTACTACTACTACAACTACTACTACTACTACTACTCCTGCTGCTGCTGCTGCTGCTGCTGCTACTACTAATACTACTACTACTAGTACTACTACTACTACTACTACGACTTCTACTATGACAACTACTACTACCACTGCTAGTATTGTTAATAATACTACTACTACTAATACTACTACTACAATCGCTACTACAACAACAACTACAACTACTACTGCAACTACTGCTGCTGCAGCTACTACTACAACTACTACTATTACTACTACTACAACTACCAGTCCTAATACTGCTACTACTACTCCTACTCCTATGGAGATTACTAGCACAACAACAACAATAATAACAACAACAATAACTACTACTACTACTTGTACTCCATCTCCAACTACTATAATTACTTCCACCAATACTACTGCTACTTTTGCTGGTACTACAACAATGATAACAACTATTACTACTACTGATATTATTATTATTATTATTACTACTACTACTACTACTATAATTAATACTACAACTCATACTACTACTTCTAATGCTGCTACTACTGCTACAACAATAACTACTACTACTATTCCTACTGTTACTGCTATTTTTGCGGATACTAAGCTGCTATCACTACTTCTACTACTACCACTACAACTACTATTGCAACCGCTACTGCTACTACTACGACTACCATAGCTACTCCTACTGTTGCTACTACTACTACTACTGCTAGTACAACTATTACTACAACTACTACTACTGCTACTACTTCTACTACTACAACAACAACTCTTACGATTATTACTACTACTGCTGCTACTACTGCCAACACTACTACTACTACTACTGCTTCTGCTACCACTATTACTGCTACTACTACTAGAACTACTGCTACCACTATAACTACAACTACTAATACGACTGCCACACCAACTACTACTGCTACTACTCCTACTCCAACTCCAATTGCCACTACCACGAGTACTACTACTCCTACTCCAACTCCAATTGCTACTACCACGAGTATTACTACTCCAACTCCATCCACTACTACCACTGCGACTACTACCCCTACTACTACTACTACTACTTCTTCTATTGCTGCTGCTGCTACTACTGATGCGAGTAGTACTGCTACTACTAGTACAACTACTACTACAGCTACTTCTACATCTACTACTTCTACTACTACAACTCCAATTGCTATAACTACTCCTACTACTACTACTACCACAACTCCAACTACTATTACTCCTACTATTACCACTACTACTCATACTACTCAAAATACTACTACTACTGCAACTACTACTACTACTACTTCTACTACTACTACTACAACAACAACTACGACTACTACTACTAATGCTATTATTGTTATTATTACTAAAACTACAACTACTTCTACTATTACTACTCCTACTCCTAATACTACTACTCTTACTCTGACTATTGCTACAAGTACTCCTACACTGACTACTACAATGACAACTACTACTACGTCTACTACTACTACTACTAATACTATTACTTCTACTACTAGTATAATTGCTACTGCTATCACTCCTCCTAGCAATGCTACTGATACTACTACTACTACTCCTCCAACTACTACTCCAACTCCTACACCTATAGCCACTACTACTGCTGCTACAACTATTACTGCTACTGCTACAAACACTACTACTAATCCAAAATATCCTACTACTACTACTACTACTACTATTACAGCTACAACTACTCCTACTACTACAACTACTGCTAACACTCCAACTGCTACTACTACTACTACTACTACTATTCCAATGCCTACTCTGCCTACTGCAACTACTCCTACTCCTACTCCTACTACTCCAACTCCAATTTCTACTACTAGTCTTATTGCTTCTGCTACCCCTACGCCAACTAATACTAGTCATACGACTACTCCTACTACCACTCCTACTACTAGTACTATATCTATTACTACTACAACAACTACTATTACTATTACCCCAACTACTTCTAGTACTACCACAACTACAATCACTACTACTACTACTACTCCAACTCCAATTCCTACTCGAACTACCTCTCGTAATTGTACTACTACTACTACTACTTCAACAACAACAACAACAACTACTACTACGACTACTACAACTACTATTGCCACTACCAATACTGCAACTAGAACTACTCCTACTACTACTCCCACTCACCAACTTCTATGGTTGTTGCCATTAGTACTAATATTACTACAACAACAACTATTACTACTAATACTAATAGTACCACTACTACTACTACCACTACTACTACTTCTGCTACTATTGTTACTGCTACTACAACCGCTACTACTACTACTACTACCACTACCACTAGCACTACTACTACTACAACTACTCCAATTGCAACTACTGCTACTATTACTACTGATCCTACTTCTCTAGGTACTACTGTTATACTATTCCTACAATTGCAATTGCTGCTATTGCTATTATTGCTACTACTGCTACTATTACTACTACTACTTCTCCAACTACTTCTACTAGCACTACTTCTACTACTACAACTATACCACTGGTGCATCTACTACTAATACTACTATTAATTCTGCTACTTCTGCTACAACTACTATTGCTACTACTACTGGTACTACTGCTACTACTTTCGCAACTACTACTACTAGTACTGCTGTTTATGCGACTACTACTATTGTTGCTACTGCTACCACTACTACTACTAGTACAACAACAATGACTATTACTGCTGCTGCTGCTACCACTACTACTACTACTATTGCTACTATTACCACTATTGCTGCTACAACAACAATGACAACTACTACTACTACTATGACTATAACTACAACTACTACTTTTACCACTATTACAGCTACTACTATTGCTACTACGACTACTAGTCCTACTACTACAAGTACTACTACTACTCCTCGTAATACAACTGCTACTATTTCTACCGCTACTACTACTCTTACAACTACTATAGCTACTACTACTACTACAGCTACTGCTACTACTACTGCAACTACTACAGCTACTACTGCAACAACTAGTGCTACTACGACTACTCTTGCTACTGCGACTACTTCTACTAGTACTAATACCACTACTACTATAGATACAACAACAACTACGACTACCACTACTGTACTACTACTACTACTGCTACTATGGCTAATAATAATAATAATAATAATAATACCCTACTAATACTACTATTGTTGTTGTTGTTGTTGTTGTTGTTGCTGCTACTACTACTACTATTGTTGTTGTTGTTGTTGCTACTACTATAATTACTACTTTGACTTTTCCTATTACTATTACAACAACTACTACTTCTATTGCTACTACACTGCTACCGCTTTTGTTGCTACTACTAACACTGCTACTTCATTGCTATCGCTTCTACTACTCTGCTACTACTATTACAACTAATGAAGCTACTAATTCTTCTACTACTACCATTACTACTAATACTACTACTTCTACAACCACTTTTACAGCTATTGCAAATACCAGAACTACTACTATAACTACTACTACTACTTCTCCTTCAATAACAATAACTATACTACAACTACTGCTACCACTACTACTACTACTACTACTACTACTACTACTACTACTACTACAACAACTACTTCTGCTAATGTTCCTACTGCTACTACTGCTACTACTACTGCTATGACTACTCCTCCTACCACTACTGCTACTGCTACTACTACTACTATTACTACAACTACTACTACTGGTGCTACTACTACAACTCCAGCTAGTACAACTAAAACTACTACTACGACAGCTACTTCTGCTACTATGACTACTGTTGCCACAACTACTGTTACTACTACCACTACTGCTACTATAAAATGCTACTGCTACTACTATCATTACTACTACTCCTATTACTACTGCTATAACTACTTCAACTACTGTTACGAAAACTCCAACTGCTACTACTGCTCCTACTACTACTACCACTACTACCAGTTGTAGTAATACTTCTACTTCAAACACTCCAACTACTACTACTTCTGCAACTACTATAACTATTACTACCATCGTTGCTATAGCTACTACTACTACTACCACAACAACAACTACAACTACACCTACTGCGGTTGCTACTGCTGCCAATACTGGTTCTATTACTACTATTGCTACTACTATTACTTCTATTACTTCTGCTACTATTACTACTACTACTACTACTACTATTGCTGGTACTATTACTACTACTGCTACTAATACGGCTACTACTAAAGCTACTGCTGCTGCTGCTGCTGCTGTTGCTGCTATTACTATTACGGCTGCTACTACTACTACAAATGCAACTACAACTACTATTGTTGCTACTGCTACTAATACTACTACTCCTATTGCTTCTCCTACTACTACTGCTACCATTGCAACTACTACTACTGCTACTACTACTGTAACTAATTCTATTACAACCACTACTACTACAATAACTACTACTACTTCTACTACTACTATAACTACGACTACTACTACTAGTACCACTACTACTACATTACTACTACAACTACTACTCAGCCTGCTTATTACTCCTATCATCTCCTATGTTATTCCAAGACTAATACGACTTACTACCACCACTACTACTATTGACTTACTATACAACTTACCTACCCACTTACTATACTTACTACTACTATACTAGTACCACTATTACTACTATTACTCTTTACTACTACTACCACACCACTACTACCACTTACTACTACTCCCATACACTACTTATACACTACTACTACTACTACTACTACTATTATAACTAATACCACTACTGTTACTACTACTCCTATTGCCAGTACCACTACTGTTACTACTACTACTACTACCACTACTCCTATTGCTACTACTACTACTCCTATAACTACAACTACTACTATTGTTGCTGCTACTACTACCACCTCTACAACCTCCATTGCTAATATTGCCACTACTACAACTGCTCCTATTGCTTCTGTTGCTACTACCGTTGCTGCTACTACTATTACTGCTGCTACTACTACTGCTACTACTACTTTTACTACTACTAGTAGTGTTACTACTACTACTAATACAACTACTACAACTATAATTATTACTACTACTACCACTGCTACTGCTACTACTATTTCCACTACTACTCCTACTACTATGGCTACACCTACTACTACTTGTACTATTAAAACAACTAGTAGTGGCAGAATTATTAGTAGTAATAGCAGCAGCTGCAGTAGTAGTAGTAGTAACAATTGGAGTAGTTGTAGCTGTAGTAGTATTAGCAATGATAGTTATTGAGGTAGTATCAGCAATAGTAGCAGTAGTAGTAGTAGGAGTACTAGTAGTAGCAATAGGAGTAGTGGTAGTTGTAGTGGTAGTAGCAGTACTAGTATTAGTAGTTGTAATAGTAGTGGTTAATGGAGTAGTAGTAGTGCTAGTAGTAGTAGTATTTGTAGTAGTAGTAGAAGTAATAGTAGTAGTAGTAATAATTTTTGTAGTAATAGTGGTATAATTAGTAGTGGGAGTTGGAGTAGTAGTACTATAGTAGTCGCTGCTACACCTATTACTCTAGCTACTACTCCTGCTACTATCGTTATTGTTAGCACTAACACTACTGACAATATTAATGCTTCTATTAGCTCTAGTAATATTAGTAGTAGTTGTAAAGGCAGGAGTGGGAGTAATTGTAATTGGAGTAGTGGTAGTGGTAATAGTAGTAGGAGTAGTAGTAGCAGTAGGGGTTGGAGTAAGAGAAGCAAAAGTTTTACTAGTAGTATAGGTAGTAGTAGTAGTAGCAGCTGAAAGAGTAGTAGTTGTAGTAGTAGTACTAGTAGTAATAGTAGTAGCAATAGGAGTAGTAGTGGTAATAGCAGTAACATTAGTAACAGTAGTAGCAATAGCAGTAGTAGTGGTGGTAGCAGTAGAAGTAGTGGCAAAAATAGTGGGAGTAGTAGTAGTTGTAGTACTTGTAATTGTTGGAGGAGTGGTAGGAGCAGGAGTGGAAATCCGTGTAGTGGTAGTAGTAGTACTGCTAGTAGGAGTAATAGTAGGAGTAGTAGCACAAGTAGTAGTAGTAGTGTGTTAGTAGCAGCAACAATAGAAGTAGTGGCATAAGTAGTCAATTTAGTAGTGGTAGTAGTACTATTGGCAGCAGTAGAAGTAGTAGCAGTAATATTAATAGCAGTAGTTGCTATAGTAGTGTAGTAGTAGTAGTAGTAGTAGTAGTAAAAGTAGTAGAAGTAGTCATTATAAGGGTACTCGTAGTAGAAGTAATAATATTAGTATTGGTAGTAATAGAAGTAGTAGTAGTCCTAGGTGTATAAGTAGTAGTGGGCATTGGAGTAGGAGCAATAGTAGTAGTAGTAGTGGTACGAGTAGGAGTAGGAGTAGGAGTAGTAGTTGTAATTGTAGTAGTAGTAGTAGTACGAGTCGTAGCAGTATGAGTTAGAATAGTAGTAGTAGTAGTGCGAGGAGTAGTAGTAGCAGTAATAGTCATCGTAGTAGTAGTAGTACTAGCGGTAGTATGAGTATGAGTAGGAGTAGGTGTAATAGTAGCAGTTGGAGGAGTAGGAGTTATAGTAGTAGTGGTAGGAGGAGTAGTAGTAGTAGTAAGAGTAGGAGTAGGATTAATAGGAATCAGAGCAGTGGTAGTAGTAGTGGTAGTAGGAGTAGTAGTAGTTATAGTAGTTGGAGTAGGAGCAGTTGTACTTGTAATAGAAGAAGTAGTAGTAGTAGCAGCTGCAATAGTAGTGTTTGTAGTAGTTGTTGTACAAGCACTAGTAGTAGTAATAGTAGCAATTGGAGTAGTTGTGGTAATAGTAGTAACTATAGTAATAGTAGTAGCAGTAGCAGCAGTTGTGGTAGTTGTAGAAGTAGTAGCAATAGTAGTAGGAGCAGTAGTAATGGTACTAGTTGTAGTAGCTGTAGTTGTCGGATGAGTGGTAGGAGTAGGAGTTGGAGTAAGAGTGGTAGTACGAGTTGTAGTAGTGGTAGTAGTACTTGTAGGAGTAGTTGTAGTAGTAGTAGTAGTAGGAGGAGTAATATTAGTAAGAGGAGTAGGAGTTGGAGTATCAGTGGTAATAGGAGTAGTAGCTATATCAATAGTAGTAGTAGTAGGAGTGTCCGTAATAGATGTAGCTGGTGTAGTCGGAGTAGTAGGAACAGTGGCAGCAGCAGCAGTAGTAGTTGTAGCAGCTGTAGTAATAGCAGTAGTAGTAGTTGAAGTAGGAGTACTAGTAGTAGTAGTAGTTGAAGTAGGAGTAGTAGTAGTAGTAGTAGTAGTAGTAGTAGTAGTAGTAGTAGTAGTAGTAGTAGTAGTAGTAGATAGTAGTAGTAGTAGGAGTAGTGAGTAGTATAGTTCGTCGTAGTAGTAGTAGTAGTAGTAGTAGTAGTGGTAGTAGCAGTAGTAGCAGTAGTAGCAGTAGCAGAACCAGTAGTAGTAGTAGTAATAGTAGTATTAGTAGTAATAGCAGCACTAGCAGCAGTAGTTATTGTAGTAGTACTAGTTGTAGTATTAGTAGTAGTAGCAGCAGTAGTAGTAGAAGTAGTAGCAGCAGTAGTAGCAGAAGTAGTGGTAGTATGAGAAGAAGTAGCAGTAGCAGCACAAGTAGCAGCAGCAACGGTAGCAGCAGCAAGAGGAGTAGTAGTAGTAGTAGTATTAGTAGTAGTAGTGGTAGTATTAGCACTAGTAGTAGTAGTAGTAGTAGTCGTAATAGCAGTGCTAGTAGTAGTAGCAGCAATTGTTGTAGTAGCAACAACAGTTGCTATAGTAGTAGTTGTTGTCATTATTTTTTTTATTGCTGTTGTTGTAATAGCAGTAGTAATAGTAGAAGTAGTAGCAGGAGTCGTAGTAGGATTAGTTGTAGTAGCAGTAGTAGAAGTTGTTGTAGTAGTAATTGTAGTAATAGCAGTAATAGTAGTAGTAATAATAGGAGTAGCAACTGTAGATGTAGTAGTAGTAGTAGTTGTAGTAGTAGTTGTGGTAGTGGTAGCAGTGGTAGTAGTAGTAGTACCTGTTGTTGTAGTAGAAGTTGTAGTAGTTGCAGTGGTACTAGTAGTAGTACGAGTAGTAGTTGTAGTGGTAGTAGTACAAGTAGTAGTAGTAGTAGCCGAAGTAGTAGTTGGAGTAGGGGTAGGAGTAGGAAGAGTAGAAGGAGTAGTAGAAGTAGTAGCAATATTAGTAGGTGTTGTAGTAGTTGCAATAGCAGTATTAGCAACAGCAGCAGCAACAGTAGTAGTACTTATTTTTGTTATTGTAGTAGTAGTAGCAGTAGTTGTTGTTGTAATAGTAGTTGTAGTAGTAGTATTACTAGTTGTAATCGTAATAGTTATTGTAGTGGTAGTAGTAGCAGCAGTAGTAGTAGTTGTTGGAGTAGTTGGAATGGTAGTAGTTGTAGTAGTAGTAGTAGTAGCAGGAGTTGTAGAAGCAATAGTATTACTAGTAGAAATTGTTGTAGTGGTAGTAGCGTAGTAGTCATCGCAGTAGTAGTAGTAGTTATTATTGTTGTTATGGTAGAAGTAATAGTTGTAGTAGTTGTTGTTATTCTAGTAGTTGTTGTAGTACTGGTAGTAGTTGTTGTTGTTGTTGTTGCTGCTGTAGTTGTAGTAGCCATTGTAGTAGTAGTAGAACGAGTGGCAACTGTATTAGAAATTGTAGTCATATTAGTAGTAGTAGCAGGAGCAATCGTAACAGTAGTTGAAGAAGATGTAGTAGCAGGTGTCGTAGTTGTTGTATTAGTAGTAGTATTAGTCATAGTAGTAGTAGGAGGAGGATTAGCAGAAGGTGTAGGACTAGTAGTTGTAGTTGTAGTAGTAGTAGTTGTTGTTGTAGTAGTAGTAGTAGTAGCAGTTGGAGTACTTGCAGTGGTAGTTGTAGTAGTAGTGGTGGTAGAGTAGTAGTAGTAGTAATAGTTGTAGTAGTAGTAGTTGTAGAAGAAGAAGAAGCACCAGCAGTAGTATTATTAGTAACAGTAGTAGTGATAGTAGTCGTGGTAGTAGTAATAGTAGTAGGAGGAGTTGCAGCAGCAGTAATAGCACCAGTAGTAGCTGTAGCATTTGTAGTCGTACTAGCTTTAATAGCAATAGTTGTAGAAAGAGCAGTAGCAGCTGTAGTCGCAGAAGTAGTCGTAGCTGTTGTAGCAATAGTTGTAGTAAGACTAATAGTAGTAGCAGCACAAGTAGTAGTCATAGTAGTACTACTAGTAGTAGTAGCAGTATTAATAGGTGTAGGGGTAGGAGTGCGGGTAGTCGTAGGAGCAGTAGTAGAAGTAGTAGCAGTAGTAGGCGCAGTAGTAGTTATAGTAGAAGTAGTAGTAGTAGTAGTAGTGGTAGATGTAGAAGTAGTAGTAGTTGCAGTAGTAGTTGCAGTAGTGGTAGTAGTACGAGAAGTAGCTGTAGCATTAGTAATAGTAGTCAAAGAAGTAGTAGCATTGGAAGTAGTAATAGTAGTAGTAGCGGTCATGTGAGCAGTAATAGGTGTTGTAGTGGTAGTAGTAGTAGTGGTTGTAGCAGTAGCTGTAATTGCAGTAGTAGTAGTAGTAACAGTAGTAGTAGTTGTGGTTGTAGTAATAGGAATACGTGTAGGAGTAGGGGTATTAGTAGGAGTTGTAGTAGTAAGAGTAGCGATCGAAGTACTAGCGGTAATAGTAGTAATAGTAGTAGTAGCAGGAGTAGTAGGAGCATCAAAAGAAGTACTACCTGTAGTAGTAGTACTAATTGTTGTAGCAATAGGAGTAGTAGTAGCAGTAGTAATATCATTACGAATAGTCATAGTTGTAGTAGCAGTAGGAGGAGAAGTTATACTTGTATTGGTAGAAGTAGTATGATTATTTGTAGTCATAGTTGTAGTAGTAGTGGTAGGAGTAGGAGTTGGAGTAAGTGTGGCAGTACGAGTTGTAGTAGTGGTAGTAGTACTTGTAGGAGTAGTTGTAGTAGTAGTAGTATTAGGAGGAGTAATATTTGTAGGAGGAGGAGTAGGAGTTGGAGTATGAGTGGTAATAGGAGTAGTAGCTGTAGCAATAGTAGCAGTAGTAGGAGTGTCCGCAATAGATGTAGTTGCAGTAGTCGGACTAGTAGGAACATTGGGAGCAGCAGCAGCAGTAGTAGTTGTAGTAGCAGTAGTAATAGCAGTAGTAGTAGTTGAAGTAGGGGTACTAGTAGTAGTAGTAGTCGAAGTACGAGTAGGAGGAGTAGTAGTAGTAGTAGTACTAGTAGTAGTCGCAGTAGTAGCAGTAGTGGTAGTAGCAGTAGTGGAAGTAGTAGTAATAGTAGTATTAGCAGTAGTAGCAGCACTAGCAGCAGTAGTTGTTGTAGTAGTACTAGTTGTAGTATTAGTAGTAGTAGCAGTAGTAGTAGTAGCAGATGTAGTAGTAGTATGAGAAGAAGCAGCAGTAGCAGCACGAGTAGCAGTAGCAACGGTAGCAGCAGCAGGAGTAGTAGTAGTAGCAGTAGTATTAGTAGTAGTAGTGGCAGTAGTAGCACTAGTAGTAGTAGTAGTAGTAGTAGTAATAGTAGTGCTAGTAGTAGTAGCAGCAATTGTTGTAGTAGCGGCAACAATAGCTATAGTAGTAGTTGTTGTTGTTATTGTTTTTTGATTACTGTTGTTGTAGTAGTAGTAGTCATAGTAGAAGTATTAGCAGGAGTCGTAGTAGGATTAGTTGTAGTAGCAGTAGTAGATGTTGTTGTTGTAGTAATAGTAGCAGTAGTAGTAGTAGTAATAATAGGAGTAGCAACTGTAGCTGTAGTAGTAGTAGTTGTTGTAGTAGTAGTTGTGGTAGTGGTAGTAGTGGTAGTAGTAGTAGTACCTGTAGTTGTAGTAGAAGTTGTAGTAGTTGCAGTGGTACTAGTAGGAGTACTAGTAGTAGGTGTAGTGGTAGTAGTACAAGCAGTAGTAGTAGTAGCAGAAGTAGTAGTTGGAGTAGGGGTAGGAGTAGGAAGAGTAGAAGGAGTAGTAGAAGTAGTAGCAATATTAGTAGGTGTTGCAGTAGTTGCAGTAGCAGTATTAGCAACAGCAGCAGCAATAGTAGTAGTAGTTATTTTTGTTGTTGTGGTAGTTGTAGTAGTAGTTGTTGTTGTAATAGTAGTAGTAGTAGTAGTATTACTAGTTGTAATCGTAATAGTTGTGGTAGTGGTAGTAGTAGCAACAATAGTAGTAGTTGTTGGAGTAGTTGGAATGGTAGTAGTTGTAGTAGTAGTAGTAGTAGTAGCAGGAGTTGTGGAAGTAGTAGTATTACTAGTAGAAATTGTTGTAGTAGTAGTTATTGTTGTTGTTATGGTAGAAGTAATAGTTGTAGTAGTTGTTGTTATTCTAGTAGTTGTTGTAGTACTAGTAGTAGTAGTTGTTGTTGTTGTTGTTGTTGCTATAGTTGTAGTAGTCATTGTAGTAGTAGTAGCACGAGTGGCAACTGTATTAGAAGTGGTAGTCATATTAGTAGTAGCAGCAGAAGCAGTAGTAGCAGGTGTCGTAGTTGTTGTATTAGTACTAGTATTAGTCATAGTAGTAGTAGGAGGAGGATTAGTAGAAGTTGTAGGACTAGTAGTTGTAGTTGTAGTAGTAGTAGTAGTTGTTGTTGTAGTAGTAGTAGTAGCAGTTGGAGTAGTTGCAGTGGTAGTTGTAGTAGTAGTAGTAGTAATATTTGTAGTAGTAGTAGTTGTAGAAGAAGAAGAAGCAGTAGCAGTAGTATTATTAGTAACAGTAGTAGTTATAGTAGTCGTGGTAGTAGTAATAGTAGTAGGAGGAGTTGCAGCAGCAGTAATAGCACCAGTAGTAGCTGTAGCATTTATAGTAGTACTAGCTGCAATAGCAATAGTTGTAGTAAGAGCAGTAGCAGCAGTAGTCGCAGAAGTAGTCGTAGCAGTCGTAGCAATAGTTGTAGTAAGACTAGTAGTAGTAGCAGCACAAGTAGTAGTCGTAGTAGTACTACTAGTAGTAGTAGCAGTATTAATAGGTGTAGTGGTAGGAGTGCGGGTAGTCGTAGGAGCAGTAATAGAAGTAGTAGCAGTAGTAGGCGCAGTAGTAGTTACAGTAGAAGTAGTAGTAGTAGTAGTGGTAGATGTAGAAGTAGTTGTTGTTGTAGTAGTAGTAGCAGTAGTGGTAGTAGTATGAGAAGTAGCTGTAGCATTAGTAATAGTAGTCAAAGAAGTAGTAGCATTGGAAGTAGTAATAATAGTAGTAGCGGTCATGTGAGCAGTAATAGGTGTTGTAGTGGTAGTAGTAGTAGTGGTTGTAGTAGTAGCTGTAATTGCAGTAGTAGTAGTAGTAACAGTAATAGTAGTTGTGGTGTTAGTAATAGGAGTACGTGTAGGAGTAGGGGTATTAGTAGGAGCTGTAGTAGTAAGAGTAGCGATCGAAGTACTAGCGGTAATAGTAGTAATAGTAGTAGTAGCAGGAGTAGTAGGAGCATCAAAAGAAGTACTACCTGTAGTAGCAGTACTAATTGTTGTAGCAATTGTAGTAGTAGTAGCAGTAGTAGTATCTTTACGATAATCATAGTTGTAGTAGTAGTAATAGGAGAAGTTATACTTGTATTGGTAGAAGTAGTATGATTATTTGTAGTCATAGTTATAGCAGTAGTGGTAGGAGTAGGAGTTGGAGTAAGAGTGGCAGTACGAGTTGTAGTAGTGGTAGTAGTACTTGTTGGAGTAGTTGTAGTAGGAGTAGGAGGAGGAGTAGGAGTTGGAGTATGAGTGGTAATAGGAGTAGTAGCTGTAGCAAAAGTAGTAGTAGTAGGAGTGTCCGCAATAGATGTAGTTGGAAGATAAAAATAAACAGGATAGTAAAAGAAACAAAAAAAAAAAAAGAAAAAAAAAAAAATTGGCAACGGGCAGCGCCACAGTATTGTGTAGTAGCGTAGTAATAACAGTAGTAGTAGTGAAGTAGGAGTAGGAGTAGTAGTAGTAGTAGTAGTAGTATAGTAGTAGTAGTAGTAGTAGTAGTAGTAGTTAGTAGTAGTAGTAGTAGTAGTAGTAGTAGTAGTAGTAGTAGTAGTAATAATAGTTGCAGTAGTTGTAGTAGTAGTAGCAGTAGTAGTAGATGTTATAGTAGTAGTAGCAATAGTAGCAGTAGCAGTAGTCGTATAAGTAGTAGCGGTAGTAGTAGTAACAGGAGTAGCAATACTTGCAGTAGCACTCGTAGCATTAGTTGGACTGGAAGCAGTAGTAACAGGAGTAGCAATAATAATAGTAGTAGTAGTGAAAGTAGTAGTAGTAGTAGTAGTTGTAGAAGTAGTTGTAGTAGTAGCAGTAGTAGTAGCAGTAGCAGTAGTAGTAGAAAGTGGAGAAATAGTAGAAGTAGAAGTAGTTGTTGTAATATTCATAGTAGTAGCAGTAGTAGTAGCAGTTGCTGTAGTAGCAGCTGCAATAGTAGTTGGAGTAGTAGTAGCAGTAGTAAGTGTAGTAGTAGTAGTAGTAGCAATAGCAGTAGTTGGAGAAGTTGTGGTAGTAGCAGTACAAGTCGTTGTGGTAGTCGTCATAGTTAGAGGAGGCGGAGCAATAGTAGCTGTAGCAACGGCAACAGTAGCAACAATAGCAGGAGGAGTAGTTGTAGAAGTAGTGGTAATAGTAGTAGTATTATTTGTAGTAGAAGATGTTGAAGCTATAATAGAGTAGTAATAGAAGTGGTTGCTGTTGAAATAGCAGGAGAAGTAGTAACAAAAGCTGTAATAGCGGTAGTAGTAGTTGTTGTTGTGGTAGTTGCAGCAGTAGCAGAAGTAGCAGTAGTGGTAGCAGTAGTAGTAGAAATAGTTCTAGTAGCAGTAGTAGCTGTAGTAGTAGGGGTAGTAGTAGCAGAAGTAGTAGTAGATGTGGGGAAAGTAGTAGCAAATGTAGTAGTGGTAGCAGTAGTTGAAGTAATTGTAGTGGTAGTTGTAGTAGTAGTACAAGCAGTAGTAGTAGCTTTAGCACTAGTAGCAGTAGAGTAGTAACACTAGTAGTGGTGGTGGTAGTAGTAGTAGTAGCAGTAGTTGTAGTCATTGTTGTAGTAGTAAGAGAAGCCATAGTAGGAGTAGCAGTAGTATTAGTAGCAGTAGATGTAGCAGTAGGTGCAATAGTTGCTGTGGTAGTAGTAGTAGTTGATGTAGCAGCGGCAGCAGAAGCAATAGCAGTAGTAGTTGTCGTTGTAGGAGTAGTAGTAGAAGTTGTAGTAGTAGTAGTAGTAGTAGTAGTAGTAATAGTAGCAGTTGTTGGAGTAGTCGCAGCAGTTGTACTAGCATTTGTAGTAGTAGGATTAGCAGTAGTAACAATACTAGGACTAGGAATAGAGATAGTATTAGTAGCAGTAGCATCTATAGTTGTATTTGGAGCAGTAGTAGTAGTAGGTGTAGTAGTTGTTGTGGTAGTAGTAGCAATAGTAGTCATAGATCTAGCAGTAGTAGTAGTAGCAATAGGAGTAGTTGTAGAAGTAGAAGTAGTAGTTGTTGTTGTTGTAGCAGCTGCAGTAGTAGTAGCAACGGTAGAAGTAGTAGGAATAGTTGTTGTTATAGTAGTAGTAGTAGTAGTGTTGTTGTTGTTGTTGCAATTGTAGCACAAGTAGTAGTAATAGTTGTAGTACTAGCAGTAGTAGTGGTATTAGTAGTAGTAGTAGCAATAATAGTGGCAGCAACGACAGAAATAGTTAGAGCAGTAGTTGTAGAAGTAGCTACAGCAGCTGTAGTTATTATTGTTGTAGTAGTAGTGGTATTTGCAGTCATAGTAGTAGTAGTAGTAGCAGCACTAGTAGATTTAGAAGTAATAGTATGAGTGGTGCCAGTAATTGCAGTGGCAATAGTAGTAGCAGTAATAGTAGTAATTGTAGTAGTAGCAGTTATGTAGTAGTATCAATAGAAGTAGTAGTAGTTCTTGTAGTAGTAACAGTATCAGATATACTAGAGCCAAAGTAGTAGTAGTAGTAGGAGGAGTTGGAGTGGGACTAGTAGTAGGAATAGTAGTAGTTGAAATAGTCATAGTTGTAGTAGTTGTTGTAGTAGTTATAGTTGTAATAGTCATAATTGGAGTAGTAGTAGTTATAGTAGTACTAGTAATAGGAGTTGGAGTAGTAGTACTAGTAGCAGTAGTAGTAGCTGAGGTAGGAGTAGAAAAAGAAGTAGCAGTAGTAGTAGTAATAGCAGTAGTAGGAGTATTAGTCAAAATACTAGTAGTAGCTGCAGTAGTTGTAGTTGTTGTTGTAATAGCAGTAGTAGTGGTGGTGATAATAAAAGCAGTAGTCGTAGTAGCAGTAGTAGTAGTGGAAGATTCTATAGTTATAGTAGTAGTAGCAGTAGTAGTAGTAACAGTACAAGTAGGTGTGGTAGTTGTAGTGGTATTAATAGTGATTGTTGTAATAATAGCAGTAGTAGGAGTAATAGTTGTAGTTGTTGTTGTAGTAGTAGTAGTAGTAAGAGTAGTATTAGCAGCAATAGTACTAGTAGTTGTAGTGGTAGGTGTAGAAACAGCAGTAGCAGTTGCAGTAGTTGTTTAACATTAGTAGTTGTAATAGTAGTACGAGTTGCAATAGGAGTAGTAATAGAAGCAGCAGTTGTAGTAGTAGAAGTAGCAGTTGTAGAAGTAGTAGTAGTAGTAGGAGTAAAAGTATGGGAAGTTATAGTCGTCGTAGTAGTAGTAGTAGTAATGGTAGCAGTAGGAGCAATAATAGTTATAGTAGTTTTAGTAGTAGTAGTATTAGTAGTAGTAGCTGTAGCAATAGTTGTAGAAGTAGTTGTAATTATACTAGTATTAGTAGTAGAAGTAGTAGTAGAAGCAATAGAGTTGTAGTAGTATTAATAGTAACTGTAGCAGTAGTAGTAGTAGAATAAGTGGTGGTGCTAGTAGTAGTTAGACTAGTAGAACTAAGACTAGTAGTACTAGTAGTAGTGGTAGTCGTAGTAGTAGCAGCAGCAGAGGTAACAGCAACAGCAGTAGTAGAAACAGTAGTTGAAGTTGCAGTAGCAACTGTAACAACAACAGGATTAGGAGTAGCTATAGTAGGAGCATGAGTTGTAGTAGTAGTGCGAAGAGTAGGAATAGGTGTAGAAGTAGTAATAATGGTAGTTGTTGTACCAGAAGTGGTAGCAATAGTAGTAGTAATTGGTGTTGGAACAGTAGCAGTAGCGGCACAAGTAGGAGTAGGAGTAGTAGTTGTAATTTTGCTGCTGCTACTACTATTACTACTACTAGAACCACTACTACTGCTTCTTCTACAACTACTGCTACTACTACTGTTGCTAATTCCGCTACTACTACTATTGCTACAATTACGACTACTACTGTTACTACTTCCTCTATTACTGCTACTATTGCTACTACTTCCACGGCTACTACTACTATTCCTGCTACAACTATTGCAACAATTGCTACTGCTGCTACTGCCACTACTATTACTTATACAACCGCTACTACTGCTACTACTATTACTTCTACTACTACTGTTACTACTACTACTGCTACTGCTGCTTATACAACTACTACAGTTACTTCTACTACTACTATTACTGCTACTACTGCTACTGCTACTACTACTACTACTACTTTAACTGCTACTACTACTACTGCTACTTCTGCTGCTACTAATTCTATTATTACTACAATTGCTAATACTAGTGATACTACTGCAAATACTTCTACTACTACTACTACTACTACTACTTCCTCTACAACAACAATAACAACAACTACTACTACTCCATCTCCTCCAACTATTATTGTTACTACAACTACTGCTATGACTACTATACCTACTACTACTACTCCTCCTACTAATGCTACAATTGTTGCTACTACAACCACAGCTACTACTACAAATGATACTACCGTTACTACTACTACTGCTGTTACAGCTACTATTACAAATTCTGATAAAACTGCTACTGCTAGTACAACAAATACTGCTATTACTATCATAGCTACTGCCGCTACTGCTACTTCTCCTACTACTAATACTTTTCCTACTATTACTACTCCTCCTACTAATACTACTACTACTGCGACTACTAATACTACTACTCTTCTACTACTAATTCTACAACTACTTTTACTACTATTAATAATAATACTATTACAACAACTACTACTAGTACTACTAATACTACTATTACTCCCACTACCGCTAGTACTACTACTATTATTACAACACTACAACTCCTGCAACTACTATTACTCCTAACACTCCTACTACTACCACTACTGCTGCCGCTGCTAATAAAACAACTACTTTGGCTACTAGAATGACTGCTGCTGTTACGACTATTATTACTATGACTACTACTACTACAACAACAACAATAACAACAACTACGACTGCTACTACTATTACTACTACAGTTGCTATAACAACAACAACTACTACCACTAATATTACTACTACCGCTACTCCTACTACTACTGCTATGACTACTATTATTCCTACTACTACTACAACTACTACTACTACAATTCCAACTCCTACTCCTACCACTGCTACTACCACTACTCCTACTACTCCTGCTACAACTACTATTACTACTACGACTATTGTTATTCCTACACCTACTCAAACTCCTACTGCTACTACTACAGCTACTACCTCAGCTACCACTACTTGAACTACAACTCCTACTACTAGTACTACTACAACTCCTACTACACCTTATACTACAACAACTACTACTATTACTACTACTACTACTACTACTACTACTACTACTACAATTACTACTGCTGCTACTACTTCTACAATTACTACTACTAATACTACTACTACTATTACTACTACTAATACATCCACTAATACTAAAATTACTACCTCTGTTGCTACTACCGCTACCACAACTACTACTACTACTGCTGCTGCTACTGCTACTACTACTACTACTACTACTACTACTACACCAATTACTACTATTACCACTACTACTGCTACTACTACTGCTAGTACATCTACTACTATTACTACTACTACTATTACTATCACTACTACCACTACTACTACGACTACGACTGATACTATTACTACTACTCCGACCACAACTACTACCACTACTACTACCACTACTTCAACTACAACCTAGACTACTGTTCCTACTACAACGCCTAATAATACTACAACTACTCCTAGTACAGTATTACTACTACTAGTCCTACTCCAACTCCTACAGCTACTACTACTATTACTACTACTACTATGACTACTATTACTCCTAATACTACAACTCCTCCTCCTACTACTACTACTAATACAACGACAAAAACTACTACTACTAACACTGGTATTGCTACTACCACAGCTACTTCTACTACTATTACAGCTACCACTCCTCCTTCTATTGCTATTCCAACTACAGCGGCTACTATGAATACTACAACTACTATACCTACTACTACTTCTATAACAACTATTGTTATAGCGGCCACTACTACTACTACTACTACTACAAGTACTAGTACTACTACTGCTACAACTACTGCTGCTACCACAACTCCAACTAAAACTCCTACCACAACTCCTGCTAATGCTACTACCAATATAACTGCTACTACTACTGTAGCTATTACTAATGCAACAGCTTCTACCACTACAACTGCTACTACGACTACTACTACTTCCACTATTAATACTAGTAGAACTACTACTAGTAGTACTACCACAACTATTTCTTCCACTCCTACAACTCCTACAACTACTCCTACTAATACTTCTACTACTACTACTTTTAATCCTACTACTACTACTACTACTACTACTACTACTACTACTACTACTACTACTACTACTACTACTACTACTACTAGAACTGCACCTACTCCTACATCGACTGCCACTACTACTCCTACTAATAGTATTATAGCTACTTTTACTAATACTACTACTAATCCTAATACTCCTACTACTACTACTACTATTGCTGATGCTGCTGCTACTACTACTACAGCTACTATAGTGACTTCTAATACTACTACTACTGCTATAAATACTAATACTACTACTACTACTACCACTACTACTGCTACTACTATAATTACTACAACAACAACAACTACTACTACTAAAACTACTACTACTACTACAACTCCTACACCGACTACCACTACTACTCCTATTACTACTATTACTGCTTTTGCAACTAATACTTCAACTAATCCTAATACTCCTACTCCTACTACTATTACTACTACTCCTCCTTACACTCCTACTGCTATTACAACTATTACTACTACTGCTTCTACTACTACTACTACTACTATGACTACTATTAATACTACACTACTACTAGTACTATTACTACTACTACTACTACCACTACTACTATTACTACTACTACTACTACTACTGCTACTACTACTACTACAACAACAACAACAACTACTACTACTACTGCTACTACTCCTACTACTACTACTTCTATTACTACTACTACTGCTCCAACTCATTGCATTATTACTACTACTACTACTACTGCTGCTCCACCTTCTATTACTACCACTACTACTATTGTTGTAGCAGCTACTGCTACTGCCATTATTAGTGCTACTAATACTATTACTGTCTTTGCTACAACAACTACTACTACTCCTACTACTACTTCATCCACTACTACTACAGCTGCTACTAATACTGCTACTACTTCTACTACTATGGCTAGGCTCCTACTACTTCACCCACTACTACTACCACCACCACTTCTACTACTGATACTATTGTTGTTGCTTTTATTGCTAATACTACTACTAATACTACTACTACTACTGCTACTAGTACTATACTGCTATTACTATTAATACTACTACTACTACTACTACCACTTCTGCCGCTACTGCTACTGTTGCTCCTGCTGTTGTTGCTGTTGCTACTACAAAAACTACCATTACTTCACCTACTTGAACTATTATTGCTACTACTATACTACTAATGCTACTACAAATACTACAAGCACTAGTAGTACTATTGGTATTACTTTTGCTGCTACTGCTACCGCTTCTACTAGTGCAACTACTACTGCTATTACTGCTATTACTACTATTACTACTACTACTACTACTACTACTACTACTACTATTACTACTACTATCGCTACCACTGTACTGCTACTATTGCTACTACTACTACTGCTACTACGGCTACTTTTGCTACTACTAGTACTACTGCTATTACTACTGCTACTTGTACTGCTACTGATACCACTACTGCTACCACAACTACTGCTGCTACTACTATGACTACTACTAATGCTACTACTATGACTTCTACTACATCTACTACTACTAATACTACTATTGTCACAACTACTACTTTGACTACTACTACGACAACTACTAATACTACTTCCACAACAACTACTACTACTGCTATTATGGCTGTGGTTGCTACTGCTACAACTACAACTACTACTATTACGACAACTACAACTGCTACTTCAGCTACTACTACTATTGCCACTAGTACTGCCGCAACTGTTGCTACAATAGCCACTACTATAACTACTGCTGCTACTGCTGCAACTTCTACAAGTACTTCAACTACTACCTCTATAGCTACTACTACTACTACTACTGCAATTACTACTACAACCATTACCACCGTGGCTACGACTACTACTACTTCTATTGCTTTGACAACTACTACAACTACTACCACTACTACTACAACTAGTACTACTACTAATACTACTACTGCTGCTGCTACTACTGCTGCAACTACTTCTCCTGCTGTTACTACTATTACTACATCTTCTACTACTGCTACTATTGCTACTGCTGCTGCAACTGCTCCTATAGCTTCTACTGCTACTACTAATACACTACTACTAGCACTCCAACCGCTACAGGTAGTAGTATAGCTGCTGCAACTACTACTACTACAGCGACTGCTACTACTACTACTTCTACCATTATTACTACTACTACTACTACTTTGACTATTCCGACCAGTACTACAACTACAACAACAACAACAACTACAACTACTACTACCACCACCATTACTATTACTACTACTACTACTACTACCACAACTACCACTATTACTACTACTCTTACTGCTGATGCTATTACTACTATTACAACTACTATTACCACAACTATTACTACTACTACTACAACGACTACTTTTACTATGACTTCTACAACTACTCCTTCTAGTACTACTTGTACTACTACTACTACTCCAACTTGTACCAATATTACTATTGCAACTAATACTACTACTACTACTCCTGCCAGTACGACCACCACTACTACAACTGTTGCTACTACTACTACTACTACCACTATTACTACTAGAATTAGTACTGCTAGTACTACTACGACTACTACACTTCTACTACTATTAGTGGCACTACTAAAACTACTACTCTTACAGTTGCTCTATTACTACCGCTACTACAACCACTACTACTACTGCTACTACTACTAGTACTAGTACTAGTACTACTACTACTCCACCTCCTAATACTACTGCTGCTACTACGACTGCCACTCCTAAGACTACTATTATTACTACTACTGTTGCTATTACTACTACTACTACTACTATGATTGCCACTCCTAATACTCTATTATTATTATTACTACAACTACTACTATTACTACCACTGCTACTACTACTACTATTACTACTAGCACTACTACTACTTCTACTACTACAACCACTGCCACTTCTACTACTATTTGTGCCACAATAACTACTACTACTCATAATATTGCTTTCCTACTACCGCTACAACTACTACCCCTACTACTACTACTACTACTACTACTACTACTACTACTACTAGTACTACTACTACTACTACTACCGCCACTACAACTACTATTAATACTACTTGAACTACTAATACTATTACTACTACTACTACTACAACAACAACTACTACTACTACAACAACTACTACTCCTCCTACTACTACTGCTACTACTTCTATTACTACTACTACTGCTCCTACTTGTTGTACTATTACTGCTACTACTACTGCTCCAGCTTCTATTAATACCACTACAACTGTTGTTGCCGCAGCTACTGCTACTGCCACTATTAGTACTATTAATACTATTACTGTCTCTGCTGCGGCTACAAGTAATACTACTCCTACTACTTCACCCACTACTACTACAACTGCTACTAATACTACTACTACTTCTACTACGATGGCTAGTACTCCTAGTACTTCAACCACTACTACTACTACCACCACTTCTACTGCTAATACTACTGTTGTTGCTACTGTTGCTAATACTACTACAACTACAATTACTACTGCTACTGCTACTAGTGCTATACTGCTATTGCTATTAATACTATACTACTACTACTACTTCTACTACTGCTACTGTTGTTGCTCTTGCTGTAGTTGTTGTTGTTGCTACTGCAACAACTACCACTACTTCACCTACTTGAACTATTATTGCTGCTACAACTACTACACTACTGATGCTACTGCAAATGCTATAACCACTAGTAGTACTATTGGTATTACTTTTGCTGCTACTACTACCGCTTCATCTAGTGCAACTACTGCTACTGCTATTACTACTACTACTACTACTACCGCTACCACTGTACTGTTACTATTGCTACTGCTACAGCTTCTAAAAGTACTTCAGCTACTAGTTCTACAGCTACTACTACTACAACTACTGCAACTACTACTACAACCATGACCACCGCGACTACGACTACTACTACTTCTATAGCTTTTACAACTATTGCAACTACTACCACCACTACTACTACTAATACTACTGCTGCTGCTGCTACTACTACTACAACTATTGCTCGTGCTATTACTACTACTACTCATCATATACTACTGCTACTATAGCTGCTACTGCAGCTGCTCCTACAGGTTCTACTGCTAGTACTAATACACTACTACTAGTACTCCGGCCGCTATAGCTACTACTATAGCTGCTACAATTGCTACTACTATAGCTATTGCTACTACTACTACAACTACTATTACCACTACTACTACTACTACTACTACTTTTACTACCACTACTACGACTACTATTTTTACTACTACTACAATTGCTACTATTCCTACCAGTACTACAACAACTACTACAACAACAACAACAATGACAACAACCATAACTACTACAACTACCACCACAACTGCCACAACTACTGTGACTACTATTACCATAACTATTACAACTACTACAACTTTTACAAGTACTCATTCCAGTACTACTTGTACTACAACTACTACTCCAACTTCTACTATTATTACTACGGCAACTACTACGACTATTACTACTCCAGCCAGTACAACCACCACTACTACAACTGCTGCTACTACTACTAATACTACTATTACTACTATCACTAGTACTGCTACTACTACCACAACAACTACCACCTCTACTACTATTAGTGGCACTACTTAAACTACTACTCTTACTGTTGCTCAACTACTACTGCTACTCTTCCTCCTCCTCCTCCTCCTTCTCCTCCTCCTCCACCAAATACTACTGCTACTACTACAGTTGATGCTACTACTATGCCTACCACTGCTAATACTACTACTATTACTACTGCTCCTGCTACTACTATTACTAGTAGCACTACTACTACTACTACTATTACTACTATTGCTACTACTACTACAACTATTACTACTAGCTCTACTACTGCTACTACTGCTACAACCACCGCCACTTCTACCACAATTTGTGCCACTACTAGTACTACTGCTCATACTATTGCTCTACTACTATCGCTGCTGCTGCTGCTGCTACTACTACTACTACTACTACTACTACTACTACTACTACTACTACTACTACTACTACTACTACTACTACTACTACTACTACTACTACTACTACTACTACTACTACTTCTACTACTACAACAACTACTACTACTACTGCAACTACTATTACTACAACTATTACTACTACTACTACTACAGCTACTACTATAGCTATGACTTCTACTACTACTCCTTCTTGTACTACCTGTACTACTACTACTGCTCCAACTTCTACTATTATTACTACTGCAACAACAACTACTACTACTACTCCTGCCAATACGACCACCACTACTACAACTCGTGCTACTTCTACTACTACTACTACTATTACTACTAGCACTACTACTACTACTATTACTACTATTGCAACTACTACCACTTCTACTACTGTTAGTGAAAAGACTAAAACTACTACTCTTTCTATTGCTCTACTACTACCGCTACTACTACTACTACTCATTCTCCTCCTAATACTATTGCTACTACTACTACTACCACTACTACTACTATGACTACCACTCCAAATACAACTACTATTACTACTACTACTGTTATTACTGCTACTATTGCTACCTCTACTACTACTACTACTACTACTACTACTACTGTTACACCTGCTCCTACAACTACTATGACTACTACTACTACTACCACTACTACAACTCCTGCTCCTACTATGATTACTACAATAACAACAACTACTACTACAACTACTCCTCCTACAATGTCTACTAGAACAAGTACCACTACTACTGCTTCTACTACTCCCACTTGTACTACTACTATTGCTACTTCACCGAAAACTACTACCTCTGTTTTTACTTCTATTATTACTACTACTGCTGCTACTGCTACTACTATTGTAGCTTCTGCTACTACTATTACTAATACCGCTACCACTCCTACTACTACGACCCATACTATTACTACTACTACTACTACAACAACAACTACAACTACAACTACTACTACCACTACTAATAGAACAACTAGTACTACTAAAGTCACTGCTTCTCCTCCTACTACTATGGCAACTACTGCTGCTACTACTACTGCTACAACTACTACTTTTCTTGCTACTACTACTATTACTTTTCTTACTACTACTACTACTTTTCTTACTACTACTATTGTTACTATTTCTACTACTTCTACTCCTACTCCTACCATTACAACTACTAGTATTACAACAAATATTATTGCTATTGCAACTACTACTACTGCTTCTTCTACAACTACTACTGCTACAGCTACAACAACAACAACAACTACCACTACTACTAGTAGTAGTATTACTACTACTACAACTACTAGTACTGCTACTAATACTACTACTACTACTACTACTACTACTACTACTACTACTACTAATGCAACTAGTGCACAAACAACTATAATTACTACTACTAAAGCTATTTCGGCTACTGTTATTACTACTACTGCTACTCGCACTACTACTAATCCTACTACTACTAATACTTCTAATATTACTGTTACGTATGCTACTACTTTGGTTGCTACACGTAATGCTACTCCTACTACTACTATTACCTCTGACTACTAGTACTACAACCACTACTACTACCACCACCACCACCACCACCACCACCACCACCACCACTACTACTACTATTACTACTACTACTACTACTACTTCTGCTGCTGCTGCTACTGCTACTGCTGCTACTGCTGTTGCTGCTTTTATTACGACTACAACTTATAGTACTAATACTACTACCACTACTTCTTCTACTACAACAACAACTACTACTACTACTACTTCTTCTATTACCACTGCTACTGCTACTACTTCTCCTACTTAAAATCCTACTACTACTAATAATACCACTACTACTTCTACAACTACATGTACAACAACAACAACTACTACTAATAATACTACTAGTACTATTACTACTACTACAACCACTTAGGCTACTACTACTGCTACTAGTATTACTACTGCTACTACCACAACTATGACTACTGCTGCTACTACTGCTACTACCACTACTACCACTACTATAATTGCTGCTGCTGCTACTACTACTATTACTAGTACTTACGCTACTAACGCTACTACTACTACTTCTACCACAATAACAACAACAACAACTACTACTACTACAACTACACCTACCACTACTACTATTACCACTATAATTACTTCACGTACTATACTACTACTTCAACTAATATAGCAACTACTACCGCTATCGCTACTGCTACTGCTCTTACTACAACTACTACTGTTGTTGTTGCTGATGCTACTACTACTACTACTACTACCACTCCTACGGCTACAGCTACTACTACGCCTACTACTACTACCACCACCACTATTACTACTTCCACAACAACGACAAAAACTACTATTACAACTAATACTATTACTACTACTATTGCTACTACTACTATTTGTACTCCAACTACTGTAACTACTGCTAGTAGTAGTACTACTATTGCTACTACAACTACAACTGCTACTACTTCTTCTACTATAGCTGCCATTACTACCAACTTATCTAGAACTATAGCCACTACTACTACTACTATCGCTACTACCGCAACTAATACTACTGTTATTGTTTATACTACTACTACTATTACTACTGCTGCTACTGCTACTCCTCTTACTACGTCTACCACTACTGCTGTCATGACTACTACTCCTACCGCTGCTACCACTACTACAACTACTGCTACTGTTGCAACTACTACTAGTACACTGGCTACCAATACTAATACTACTGCTACTTCTACAGCTTTGACTACTGCTCCTACTGCTGCTACTGCTACTACTTCTATTACATCTCCTACTACCACTAGTACTGCTACTAATATGACTGCTACTCCTTCTACTACTCCTAATGCTTGTACTACTACTACTACTTTTGATATGACTATTACTACTAGTATTACTACTACTACAACTATGACAATTGCTACTTCTACTACTATTACTATTGCTATTGCTATTGCTTCTACTACTGCTATTACTACTACTACTACTACTGCTACTACTGCTACTACTTTGATAGCAATAACAACAACAACAACAACTACTACTACTACTACTAGGGCTACTACAACAACAACAACTACTACTACTACTACTCTGACTACAACTACTACTAATACTATTGCGATTACTACTCCTATTGCTACTACAAATACTACTAGCACTACTAATACCATTATTACTACTTCTATTGCTACTCCTATTACTACTGCTAATAATACTATTATAAGTACTGCTACTACTACTGTTACTACAACAACTACAACTCCTACTACTTTGGATACTACTACTATGACGACTACTATTACTACTATAACTACTACAACTACTACATCTACTACTAGTGCTACTATTCCTACGGCTATGACTGGTACTAATCCTACTCTAACTACTACTACTATGACTACTGCTACTAGTACTACTACTACTGCTACCACTCCTAATCCTACTGCTACTACTACCACTACAATATGAATACTACTGCTATTACTGTCACTACTATGACTAGTACTATCACTACTACTGCTACTACGACTACTACAACTCCCACTCCAACTACTACTCCTACTACTAGTACTAATACTACAACTACTTCTACTACTACGCTACTGCAACACTAGTAGAAAAAGTTATTATAGGAGTAGTTTTAGGATTTAGACTTGAAGAAGTGCCACTAGTTATTGCAGAAATAATAGTAGTCAGAGTAGGAGTAGTAGTAATAGTAGTAGTAATAGTAGTAGTTGTAGTAGTAGTCATAATTGTAGTAGTAGTAGTTGTTGTAGTAGTAGAAATTTTAGTGAAAGTAGTAACGATAGTAGTAGGCATTGTTGTAGCAGTAGTAGTAAGAGTAGAAGTAGTAGCAGTTACAGTAGTAGTAGAAGTAGTAATAGCAGTATTCGTAGCAGCAATAGTAATAGTAGGAGGAGGAGTATGAGTAGTAGTAGTAATAGTAGTAGTAGTAATAGTAGTAGTAATAGAAGTAGTACAAGTATAAGTAGAAGTAGTTGTTGAAGCAGCAGTAGTGGTAGTGGTGGTGGTGGTAGTAGTAGTATGGGCTATTAATATAGTAGTTGTGTGGAAGTAGTTGTAGTAGTAGTGTAGTAGTTGTAGTAGTAATAGCAATAGTGGTAGCAGTAATAACAACAATAACAGTAGTAGTAGTTGTAGCAGTAGTAGTCATAGTAGTAGTTGTAGTATTAGTTGTAGTAGTAGTAGAAGAAGTAGAAGTAGAGGTAGTACTATTAGCATTAGAGCAGAGGTAGTAGTAGTAGTAATAGTAGTGGATGTTGTAGTAATAGCAGCGACTGTAGCAGTTGGCGAAGTAATAGTAGTAGTAGAAGTAGTAATAGTAGTAGTATTAGGAGGAGTACTAGGAGGAGTAATACGAGTAGCGGTAGTAGTTAAACGTTGTTGTAGTGGTGTAGTAGTTGTTGTTGCAATAGTAGCTGTAGTTGTAGTGGTTGCAATAGTTGTAGTTGTTATAGTCGTAGTAGAAGTAGCAGCAGCACTTGCAGTAGTAGAACTAGTAGAAGTAGAAGCAGTAGTAGCAGCAGTAGAAGTAGAAGCAGTAGCACTTGTAGCAGTAGTAGTAGTAGCAGTGGTAGTAGTTGTAGTATTCATAGCAGCAGTAGTTGTAGTAGTAGTAGTAGTACTAGTAGTAGGAGTTGTAGTAATAGCAGTAATAGTAGTAGTAGTAGTAGAAGAAGTAGTACTAGCTGTAGTAGTAGTGTCCGTAGCAATAATAGCAATAGTAGTGGTAGCAGCAGTAGCCGTAGTAGGAACATTAGAAGTTGATGTACGAGTAGTGTTAGTAGTAGTAGTAGTAGTAGTAGTAGTAGTAGTAGTAGTAGTAGTAGTAGTAGTAGTAGTAGTAGTAGTAGTAGTAGCAGTAGTAGTTGTAGTAGGAGAAGTTGTCATAGTAGTAGTTATAGTAGCAACAACAACAACAACAGTAGCTGTAGTTGTGAAAGTAGTAGAAGTAGTATTTCAAGTCGTAGTAATGGGAGTTGTAGTAATAGTAGTAGTAGCAGTTGTAGCAGTAGTAGTAGTAATATTAGTAGTAGCAGCAGTAGTAGTGGCATTAGTGGTGGTTGTAGCAATAGTTATAGCGGTATTAGTAGCAGTAGTAGCCGTAGTAATGGAAGTCGTAGCTGCACGAGCAATTGTAGTAGTTGTAGTACTAGAGCAGTAGTAGCAGTAGTATTTGTAATAGTGTTAGACGTAGCTGAAGTATTAGCCACAAAAGTAGTAGTAGTAGTAGTAGTAGTAGCAGTAGTTGTTGTAGCAACTGCAGCAATAGCAGTTCTAGTAGTAGTAGTTGTAGTAGTATTAGTAGTAGAGTAGCGGTAGCAGTAGGAGTTATAGTTCTAATAGTAGTTGCAGTATTAGCAGTAGAAATATTAGTTTTAGCAGCAGAAGTAGGAGTAGTAGCAGAAGCAGTAGCAGCAGTAGTAATAGCTGCATTAGTAGTAGTCATAGCGGCAACAATAGCTATAGTAGTCATAGTATGAGTGCTAGGACTTGTAGTAGTAGTAGGAGTATTTGAATTAGTAGTGGTAGTAGCTGCAGTAGAAGTAGTAGTAGCAGAAGCAGTATTAGTTGTGAAAGTAGAAGCAGTAACAGTAGCAGTAGGAGTCATAATTTTAGTAGAAGTACTAGTATGAGTACCACTACTACTAGTAGTAGTAGTAGTAGCAGTAGTAAAAGTAGTATTAGAAGTAATAGTAGTAGTAGTAGAAGAAGTAATAGTAATAGTAGTACTAGTACTAGTACTAGTAGCAGAAATAGTAGTAGTTCGAGTAGGAGTAGTAGTAGTAGGAGTAGTAGTTGTTGTTGTAGCAGTAGTAGCTGTAGTAGTAGTAGTAGTAGCAATTGTACAATAAATAGAAGTAGTGGTAGTGGCAATAGTAGTTGTAGTAGTTGTTGTACTAGTTGTTGTAGGGGTATTAATAGGCGTGGTAGTAGTAGTAGCAGTAGCAGAAGCTGTATGAGTAGTAGTAGTAGTACCAATAGCAGAACTAGTAGTAACAGAAATAGTAGGTGCAGTAGTTGTAGTTGCAGTAGTAGTAGTAGTAGTAGTAGTAGTAGAAGTAGTCACAGTAGTAGAAGTAGTAGTAATATTAGTATTTGTCGGTGTACTAGTAATAGTAGTTGTAGAAGTAGTAGTAGTTGTTGTTATTGTAGTAGTAGTGGTAGCAGTAGTAGTAGTGGTAGCTGTAGTTCTAAAATTAGTATTAGTAATTGTAATAGTAGGAGTAGTATTGGTAGTTGTAGTAGTAGTAGTAGCCGTAGTAGTAGTAGATGTTGGAGTAGGAGTAGTCGTAGCTACAGTAGTAGTACTATTAGGAGTTGTCGTAGTAGGAGTAGTAGTAGTAGCAGCTGTAGGATTAGGGGGAGGGGTAGGAATAGTAGTAGTCCTAGTAGTAGTAGTAGTAGTAGTAGTAGTAGTAGTAGTTCTTGTTGAAGTAGTTGTAGTAGGAGTAGTAGTAGCAGCAGTATTAGCAACAATAGTAGTAGTAGTAGAAGTGGGAATTGTGGAGGTAGTAGTAGTAGGAGTAGTAGTAGAAGGAGGAGTAGGAGTAGTAGTAGTAGTAATAGTAGTAATTGTAATTGTAGTAGTTTATTATTGTTGTTGTTGTCGTACTAGAAGCAATAGTAGGTGTTGGCGTACGAATAGTAGTTGTAGTAGTAGTAGTGGTGGTAGTGATAGTAGTAGTAGTAGTAGTAGTAGTAGTAGTTATTGTTGTTGTTGTAGTAGCAATAGTTCTAACAGTAATAGTAGTAGTAGTAGTATTAGTACTAGTTGTTGTTGTTGTTGTTGTGGTAGTAGTAGTAGTAGTAATAGTGGTAGTGGTAGTAGTAGCAGGAGTAATAGTAGTGTTAGTTGTTGTTGCTGTCGTACTAGTGGTGGTGGTACTAGTAGTAGTTGCAACAATTGTTATTGTAGCAGCAGCAGCAGTAATCATATTAGTAGTAGTAGTAGTAGTAGTAGTAGTAATAGTAGGAGTAACAGTAGTTGTAGGAGTTGTAGTAGCAGCAGTAGTAGTAATATTAGTATTAATCATAGTATTAGTAGTAGTTGTCTTAGTTGTAGTAATTGGAGTAGTGGTAGTTGGAGTAATAGGAGTTGGAGTAGGAGTAGTACTAGCAGTAGTATTAGTGTTAGTAGGAGTGGTAGTAGCAGGAGTAGTAGTATTATCAGTAGTAAAAGTAAGAGTCGAAATAGTGTGAGTCGTATCAGTAGTAGTAGTTGTTGTTGTTCTAGTTGTAGTAGTAGCAGTATTAGTAGTAGGAGCAGAAGTAGTAGTAGCAGTAGTCGTAGTAGCTGTAATTGTAGTGGTATGATTAGTGGTTGGAGTAGTTTAACTATTAGTTGTAGCAGTACTTGCAATACTAGTAGTAGTAATAGAGGTAGTTGTGAGAGTAGTAGTAGTACTAGTAGTAGTAGTCATAGTAGTAGTAGTAGATGTAGTAGTTGTTGTAGTAGTAGTAGTAGTAGTAGTAGTAGTAGTAGCAGTAGTTGTTGTTATTGTTGCAGTAGTAGTTGTATAGTAGTAGTAGTAGTAGTAGGGGAAGTAGTAATTGCAGTAGTAGTAGTTGTAGGAGTAAGAGTTGTAGTTGTTGTTGTAGATGTAGTAGTAGTAGTGTAGTTGTAGTAGTTGTTGTAGTAGTAGTAGTAGTGGTAGTAGTAATAGTCGTAGTAGTTGGACTGTTAGCAGTAGCAGTAGTAGGAGTAGTAGTAGTAGTAGTAGGGGTTGTTGTATAGCAATAGTAGTATTAGTTGTAGTAGCAGCAGTAGTTGAGTAGTAGAAATAGTTGTAGTAGTACTAGTACTAGTAGCAGGATTAGTAGTAGTAGTAATGTTTGTAGTAGAGTTGTAGTAGGGGTAGCAGCAATTGCAGTCATAGTTGTTGTTGTAGTATTAGCAGCCATAGTATTACTTGTAGTAGGAGTAGTTGTAGCAAGAGTGGTAGTTGTAGCAGCAGTCATAGTAGTACGAGAAGCTGTGGTAGTTGTTATTGTGGGAAAAGTAGTAGTAGTCGTAGTAGTTGTAATAGTTGTAGTTGTATTCGTAGCAGTCGTTGGTTTAGAAGTAATAATAGTAGCAGCAATAATAACAGTAATAGTGATAGTAGTAGTAGTAGTAGTAATAGTAGTTGCAGAACTTGTAGTAGTAGCAGAGGTGGCAGAACTTGTAGTTGCAGTAGTCGTGGTTGTTGTATCTACAGTAGTAGTAGCAGTAGCAGTAGTATCAGAAGCTGTGGTACTCATAGTAGTTGTCGTGGAAGAAGTAGCAGTAGTATCATTAGTATTAGCAGAGGTAGTTGTTGCAGAAGTAGTACTAGTAGTAGTAGTAGAAGTAGTAGTAGTAGCAGTAGTAGAAGAAGTAGTTGTTGTAGGTGTTATAGCATTAATAGCAATAGTAGTAGTAATAGCTACAGTGGTAGTAGCAGTTGTAGTAGTAGTAGTATTAATTATCGAAGTGGTTGTAGCAGTAGCAGCAGCAATAGTAGTACCAGTAGTAGTAGTAGTGGCCGCAACAACAGTAGTCGTAACTATAGAAGTAGTAGTAGTGTTAACAATAGTAGTACCAGAAGTAGTTGTAGTATAAGTAGTAGCAACAACAGTACTAGTAGCAGCATTAGTACACGTAGCAGTTGAAGCAGCAACAGTAGTAGTAGTAGTAGTACTAGTAGTAGTAGTTGTAGCAGCAGCAGCAGCAGCGAAGCAGTAATGGTGTAGTAGTAGTAGAAGTAGTAGTATTTGTAGAAGTTAGTAGAAGTAGTAGTAATAGTATTTATAACTGTAGTAGTTATAGTAATAGTAGAATCAGCAGCAGTAGTAGTAGTAGTAGTAGTAGAAGTAGTAGAAGTAGTAGTAGTAGTAGGAGTAGCAGTACTTGTAGCAACCACAGTAGTAATAGAAGTAGTAGTTGGAGGAGTACTAACAGTACTAGTAGCTGTAGTAGTAGTAGTAGCAATAGTAGTATTAGAAGAAGCAATAATAGCTTTAGTAGTAGGAATAGTTGCAGTTGGGGGCACTAGTTGCATTAGTAGCACTAGTAGCGGTAGGAGCAGTAGTGGTGGTTGTTGTGATTGAAGTAATAACAGTAGTAGTAGTAGTTGTTGCAGTAGTAGTAGTTGTAGTAGTAGCAGCAGCAGTAGTAGTAGTGGTAGTAGTAGTAGTAGTTGTTGTTGCTGTTGTTGTAGTAGGTGCAGTAATAGTTGTAGCAGCAGCAGCAGCAGTAGTCACAGAAGTAGTAAAATTTGTTGTGATAGTAGTAGTAGTAGTAGTAGTCAAAGCAGAAGTAGTAGTAGTAGTAGTAGGAATAGTAATAGCAAAAGGAGTCGGAGTCGTACTAGTAGCAACAGTAGTAGTAGGAGAAGTAATAGTAGTAGGAGTAGCAGCTGCAGCAGTAGTTGTTGTTGTTGTAATAGAAGGAGAAATAGTAGCAGTTGTAGTCCTAGTGGTTGTAGTAGTTATAGTAGTAGTAGTAGTAGTTATAATTATTGTAGTAATAGCTCTAGTAGTAGTAGTAGTAGTAGTAGCAGTTGTAGTGGTCCTAGTATTATTAGTAGTAGTCATAGTAGTAGTAGTAGCAGTTGTAGTGGTCCTAGTATTATTAGTAGTAGTCATAGTAGTAGTAGTAGCAAGAGTAGTAGTTGTAGAAGTAGTAGTACCAGCAGCAGTAGTTGTAGTTTTTGTATTTGTGGTAGTACTAGTAGTAGTAGCAGTAATAGAAGTAACAGTTGTAGGATTAGCAGTTTTAGCAGTAGTAGTTGTTATTTTAGTAGGAGGAGAAGAAGTAGCAGTAGTAGTGCTAGTAGTTATAATTGTAGTAGTTGTTGTTGTAGTTATAATAGTAGTAGTTGTTGTTATAGTAGTAGTACTAGAAGTAGTAGTAGTAGTAGCAGTTTTAGTAATCGCAGTAGTACTAGTAGTAGTTGTAGTAGTTGTGGTAGTAGTAGCAGTTGGAGTAGTAGTTGTAGAAGTAGTGTTAGTAGCAACAATAGTTGTGGTAGTGGTATTTGTCGTAGTGCTAGTAGCAGTAGTAGTAATAGCAGTTGTAGGAGTAGTAGTAGTGGAAGTAGTAGTAGATGATGTAGTAGCAGTAGTAGCGGTAGTAGTACTAGCAACAATAGTAGTAGCAGTTGTGGAAGTAGTAGTAGTAGTACTAGTAGTCGTATTAGCAGGAGCGTTAGTAGTAAAAATGGTAGTTTTAGTAGTAGTAGTAGTAGTAGTAGTAGTAGTAGTAGTAATAGTAGTAATAGTAGATAGTAGTATTAAGAGTATTAGTAGTAGCAGTACGATAGTAGTGGTAGTAGTAGTAGTAGTACCAGTAGTAATAGTTGTAGTAGCAGTAGCAGCAGTAGTAGTAGTACAAGTAGTAATAGTAGGAGCAAGAGTAGAAGTAATAGTAGTAGTAGTAGAAGCAGCAGCAATAGTAGCAGTAGAAGTAGTAGTTGTAGTAGTGGCAGCAGCAGTAGTAGTTGTAAGAGTAGCGACTGTAGTTGTAGTAGCACCAGTAGCAACGGCAACAGCAACAGAAGTAGTAGTGTTATAGTATCGATAGTAGTTAACGTAGTTGTAGTATTAGTAGCGATAATAGTAGTTGTAGCAGTAGTCGTACATTTAGTTGTCGTCGTCGTAGTAGTAGTAGCAACAGTAGTAGCATTAGCTATAGTAGTAGTGGTAGTAGTAGAAGTAGTAGTAGTAGTTGTTGTTGTATTTGTAGTAGTGGTAGTAATAATAGTAGTAGCAATCATAGTTGTAGTAGTAGTAGCAGTAGTAGTAGCAGCAGTTATAGTCCTTGTAGCAGGAATAGTAGTAGTAGTATTGGTAGTATTAGTAGTAGCAATGGTAGCAGTAGTTGTTGTAGTAGTTGTAGCAGACGTAGCAGTAGTAGTATTAATAGCCGCAGTGGTAGTAGCAGTTGTAGCATTAGTAGTATTAATAACCGAAGTGGTAGTAGCATTAGTAGCAGCAGTAGTAGTACTAGTAGTAGTAGTAGTAGTAGCTGTAACAACTGTAGTAGTAACAGTAGCAGTAGTAGTAGCAAAAGTATTTATAGTAATAGTAGTAGTAGTAGTTGTTGTTGTATTTGTAGTAGTGGTAGTAATAATACTAGTTGTATTAGTTACAATAGTTGCAATCATTGTTGTGGTAGTAGTAGCAGTAGTTGTATTCCTTGGAGCAGGAAGAGTAGTTGTAGTATTAGTAGTAGCAATTGTAGCAGTAGTTGTTGTTGTAGTTGTAGCAGAAGTAGCAATAGTAGTATTAATAGCCACAGTGGTAGTAGCAGTTGTAGCAGTAGTAGTATTAATAACCGAAGTGGTAGTAGCATTAGTAGAAGTAGTGGTAGTAGCAACAGTAGTAGTAATAGTAGTATTTGTGATTGTCCTCATAGTAATAATAGTAATAGAAGTAATAGTAGCAAGATTAGCAGTTGTAGCAGTAATAGTTCTTATTGTAGTAGGTGGAGAAGTAGTAGAAGTAGTGGTACTAACACTTGTAGTTGTAGTAGTAGTTGTAGTAGTAGTTATAGTAGTAGTAGTAGTAGCTGTAGTAGTACTAGTAACAATAATCCTAGCAGTGGTAGAAGAAGTAGTAGTAGTAGTACTAGTAGTCGTATTAACAGGAGCTGTAGTAGTAGTAATAATAGTTGGAGTTGCACTACTAGCAGTAGTACTAGTAGCAATAGCAGTAGCTATAGTACTAGTAGTAGTAGTACTAGCAGTACTAATAGTAGTAGTAGTTGTTGTTGTAGTGGTAGTAATAGCAGTAATAGTAGTAGTAGTAGTAGTAGTAGTAGTAGTAGTAGGCATTGTAGTTGTAGGAGTAGTTGTAGTAGTAGGCATTGTAGTAGTAGGAGTAGTAATAGTTGGAGTAGTAGTAGTAGCAATAGTCATAGTAGTTGGTGTCATAGCAATAGTAGTAGTCGCAGTAGTAGTATTAGTTGTAGTAATTATAGTAGTTGTTGTAGTGGCAGAGTTAGCAGTAGCATTTGTAGTAGTAGTGTACTAGTAGTAGCAGCTGTAGTAACAGGAGTAATAGTAGTAGTAGTAAAAATCATCATTGTAGCAGCAGCAATAGTAGTAGTAATAAGAGTAGTAGTAGTTGTAGCAGTCGGAGTAGTTGTAGTTGTAGTAGTAGTAGTAGTAGAAGTAGTAGTAGTCACAGTAGCAGTAGGAACTGTCGTAGTAGTAGTAGTTGTAGTTGTAGCAGTGGTAAAAATAGTATTTGTAGCACAAATAGCATAAGTAGTAGTAGTAGTAGTAGTAGCAATAGTAGTAGTTGTAGTAGTAGTAGTAGTAGTAGCGGCTGCAGAATTACTAGTACTAATCAGACTCCTAATTGTGCTACTACTACTACTACTACTCCTACTGCTACTGCTACTATTACCACTTCTCCTACTCCTATTACTACTACTACCATCACTTCTACTACTAATGCTACTATTATTACTACTTCTACACCTATTCCAGCTCTTGCTACTACTACAACTCTTGCTCCTGCTACAGATACTCTTAATCCTATTATTGTCACTGCTACTACTATAACTTCTGCTATTGCTACTGTTACTGATGTTGCTGCTCCTTCTATAGCTACTCCTACTACTACGACTAATACTACTACAACTACTATTAGCCTTAGTACTACTTGTTTTACTACTACTACCACTACTACTACTACTACTACTACGGCTGTTGATACTACTACTGCTGCTACTACTACTCCAACTCCCCTTACTACTACTCCTACTACCATTACTACCCCTACAACAACTACCACTCCAATTACGACTACAACAACTACCACTATTATTACTACTTCTGCTACTGGTACTACTACTATTACTACTACTACTACTACTACTACTACTACTCCAATTGCTACTGCTGCTCCTCCTCCTCCTACTACTGGTACTACTATTACTACTACTACAATTCTAACTACTACTACTACTCCTACTCCTACTATAACTCATAATGCTCCTACTACTACTATAACTACTACTCCTACTACTAGTACTAACACTACTAATACAACAACAACAACTACTACTACTACTAGTAGTTCAACTACCACTACTACTACTAGTACAAATACCACTACTACTACTACTATTGCTACGATTTCTACCACTACTATCACTACTAGTAGAAGTAGTAGTTGTAGCAGTAGTGGTAGCCGTAGTGATAGTTGTAGTTGTTGTAGTAGTAGTGCAGTACTACTAGTAGTAGTAGCAGCAGCATCTACAACAGCAGTAGCAACAGTAGTAGTAGTAGTAGTAGTAGTAGTAGTAGTAGTAGTAGTAGTAGTAGTTGTTGTTGTTGTTGTTGTTGTAGTGGTAGTTTTAGTATTAGTCAGAGTAGTAGTGGTAGTAATAGTAGTAGTAGAAGTATCTGTAGTAGTCATAGTAGTTGTGGTAGTTGTAGTAGTAGTAGTAGTATTAGTAGAAGTAGTAGTAGTAGCAATAGTAGTTGTAGTGTAGTAGGAGGAATAGTAGTTATTGTTGTAGCAGTAGTAGTAGTAGCAATAGTTGTAGTAATTGATGTAGTAGTAGTAGCAATAGTAGTTGTTGTAATAGTAGTGTAGTAGTATGCAGTAGTAGTAGCAGTAGTAGTAGTAGTAGAGGTTGTAGCAGGAGCAATAGTAGCAGTAGTAGCTATTGTGGTAGTAGCAGTAGAAGCAGTAGTAGTTGTTGTGGTAGTAGGAGTAGTAGCAGTAGTAGTTGTTGTGGTAGTAACAGCTGGAGTGGAAGCAGTAGTTATTGTTCTTGTTGTAGTAGTGGTTGAAGTTGTAGCAGTAGTTATTGTTGTTATTATTGTTATTGTAGTAGTAGTAGTAGTAGTAATCATAGTGGTAGTAGTAGTCTGAGTAGCACTTCTTTTAGCAGCAGTAGTAGTGGAAGTACTAGAAGTAGTGGTTGTAGTAGTAGTCATTGTAGCAGTAGAAGTTGCAATAAAAGTAGCAATACTAGGAGTTGTAGCAACAGTGGTAGAAGTAGTACTAGTAGTAGCAATAGTCGTAGCAGTAATAGTAGAAGTAGTAGCAGTAGCAATACTAGAAGAAGCCATTGTAGCAGTAGAAGTAATAGGATTAGTGGTCATAGTAGTAGGAGTAGTAGTAGTGGTAGTAGTTGTAGGAGTAGTAGTAAGAGTAGCAGTAGAGGTAGTAGCCATAGTAGGAGTAACAGTTGTAGTACTAGTGTTTGTTGGAGTAGTAGTAGTTTTCCTAGTAGTAGTAGTAGTAACAGTAGAAGTAGTAATTGCAGCAGCAGCAGCAACAACAGTAGTAGTAGAATTCGACGTGGCAGTAGCATTAGTAGTAGTAATAATAGTAGTAGTAGTAATAGTAGCACTTGGTGTAGTGGTAGTAGTAGCAATAGTATTAGTTGTAGTAGTAGTAGTAATAGTAGTTGGTGTACCAGCAATAACAGTAGTGATAATAGTTATAGTAGTGGAAGCAATAGCAATAGTGGTAGTTGTAGAAGTTGTAGTAGTAGTAGTAGTAATTGTAGTTGGAGCAGTAGAAGTAGTAGTAATAGTAGTAGTCGTAGTAGTTGTAGTAGTTTGTTGTAGTAGTAGTAATTACAGTAGCAAGTGTAGTATTAGTACTAGCAGTAGCGATTGCAGTAGTAGTAGTTGTAGTCATAGAAGTAATGGTATTGGTAGTGGTAGTAGTAGAAGTAGTGGTCACACTAGTAGAAGTGGTAGTAGTAGATGTAGTTATCACACTAGTAGAATTGGTAGTAGTAGAAGTTGTAATATCGTAGGAATCGGTGTAGGAGTGGGAATAGTAGTGGGAGTAGCTATCGAAGTAGTAGCAGAAGTAGCAAAAATAATAGAAGTAGTAGGAGTAGGGGGAGTTGTAGTAGTAGTAGCAGCAGTAGTAGTAGTAGCAGTAGTGGTAATAGCAGCAGCAGCAGTAGTAGTAGTAGCAGCAATATTTGTTGTATAAGTACTAGTTGTAGTAGTAGCAGCAACGGTAGTAGTAGTATTAGTAATAGTAGTAGCAGTAGTATTAGTAGTAGTTGTAACTGTACCAATAGTAGTAGTTGTTGTTGTTGTATTAGTGGTAGTAGTAGCAGTCGCAATAGTAGTTGTAGTAGTACTAGTAGCAGTTGTAGTAATAATAGTTCGAGTAACAGTGGAAGTAGTGGGAGCGGTAGTTGAAGTTGTGGTTGCAACAGTAGAAGTAATAGTTGTAATAGTAGTACTAGTAGTAGCAGTGGCTGTAGCAGTAGTACTAAAAGTAGAAGTAGTAGCAGTAGCAGTGGTCAGAGAAGTCCTATTAGTAGGTGTAGCAATAGTATTAGTAGGGGTAGTAGTTGTGGTAGGTGTAGTAGTACTAGTGGTAGTAGTAGCCGTAGTAGTAGTAGTAGAAGAAGAAGAAGAAAAAGAAGTAATAGCTGTAGTGGTAGTAGAAAAAGTAGTGGTCGCACTAATAGTAGTAATACTACTAATAGTAGTTGGAGTGGAACCTACTTAAGCAGCAGTAATAGTAGTAATAATAGTAGTAGTAGTGGTAGTAGTACTAGTAGTAGCAGTAGTAGAAGCAACAGTGGTAGCAGTAGTAGTAGTAGTTGTTATAATACTAGTTGGAGTAGCAGCGGTAGTAGTAGTATTTGTTATAATACTAGTTGGAGTAGGTGCAGTAGTAGTTGTAGTAGCAGCAGCAGCAGTAGCAGTAGTAGCAGTAGTAACAACAGAAGCAGCAGCAGCAGTAGTAGTAGTCGTAGTAGTAGTTATTGTAACTATCACATTTGTAGTAGTCGTAGTTGTAGCAGTTGTAGTGGCAGTAGTAGTTGTAGTAGTAGTAATAGTAGTATTACTAATAGTAGTTGTAGTAGTAGCGGTACTAGCCGTTGGAGTAATAGTCATACCAACAGCAGTCATAGCAGTAGTATTAGTAGTAGTTGTAGTAGCAATGGTAGAAGTAGTAGTTTTATTAGTCGTAGTTCTAGTAGTAGCAGCTGTCGAAATAGTAGTAGTAGTATTAGGGGTAGTAGGAGTAGTAGCAATAGAAGTAGTAACAATAGCAGCAAATGTAGTAGGAGTAATATTAGTAGTAGTATTAGTAGAGCGAGCAGTAATAGGAGTAGCTGTAGTAGTTGTAGAAGTAGTAGTAGTAGTGGAAGTAGCAACAGTAGCTGGTGCAGTAGTAGTTCGAGCAGCAGCAGTAGTTATAGCAATAGCAATAGTTGCAACAGCAGCAGCAGCAGCAGCAGCAGCCGCAGGAGGAGTGGTAGTAGTAGTAGTAGTACTAGTAGCAGCAGTTGTAGTAGCAGTAGTACTAGTAGTAGTAATAGTAGTAGTAGTAGAAGTAGTAGTAGTAGTAGTAGAAGGAGTAGTAGGAGTAGCAGTTGCAATAGTAGAAGCAATAGTAGTAGTAGTAGGAGGAGTAGTAGTTGTAGTATGGTTATTATAATAGTAGTGAAAGTAGTATTGGTAGTAGCAATAGTAGTAATAGTAGTAGTTGTAGTAGTACTAGTAAAAGTAGTAGCAAGTGTAGTAGTTGTAGTAGCGGTAGTAGTAGTAGTAGTCATAGTAGTAGTGTTAGTAGAAGTCATAGTAGCAGCAGTAGTAGGCGTAGTAATAATAATAATAGTAGTACTAGTTGTAGTGGTGGTGGTGGTAGTAGTAGTAGTACAAATAGAAGTAGTAGTAGTTGTTGCAGTAGTAATAGTAGTAGTTATTGTAGTAGTAGCAGTAGTCGTCGTAGTACTAGTTGTAGTACTAGTAGTAGTAGTTGCTGTTATTGTTGTTGTAGTGGTAGTAGTAGTAGTAGCTGTAATAGCAGTAGCAGTAGTTGGAGTAGTAGTAGTAGTAGAAGTAGTAGTTGTATTACAAGTAATAGTAGTGGTTTTTGTTATTGTTGCCGCAGTAGTAGTAATAGTTGTAGTTGTAGTAGTTGAAGTTATTGTAGTAGTAATAGTAGTAGTTGTTGTTGTTGTTGTAGTAGTGGGAGTGTTAGTAGTAATAGTAGTAGCAGTAGTAGAAGTAGTAGCAGTAGTTGTAATAGTTGTAGCAGTAGTAGTAGTTGTTGTTGTTGTAGTAGTTGGAATACTAGTAGTTTGTTGTTTTAGTGGTGGGTGTATTAGTAGTAATAGTAGTAGGAGGAGGAGTAGTAGTAGTTGTAGTAGTACTAGTAGTTGTCGTTGTTGTACGAGTATTTCTAGTAGTAGTAGTAGTATGGGTATTGCTTGCAATAGTAGTAGCAGTTGTACTAGAAGTAGTAGTCACAGTAGTAATAATAGTGGTAGCAGCAGCAACAGCAACAGTAGTAGTAGTAGTAGTAGTAGTAGTAGTAGTAGTACCAGTAGTATTAGTAATAGTAGTTTGGAGTAGTTGGAGTAGTCCTAGTAGCCATAGTACTTGTCGTAGTAGTATTAGTAGCAATAGCAGAAATAGCAGTGGTAGTAGTAGCAGTAGTAATACTAGTAGCAGAAGTGGTAGTAGCAAAAACCGTCGAAGTAGTAATGGCACTAGTAGTAAGAATAGTAGAAGTAGTAATAGAAGTAGTAGTTGGAGTAGTGGTAGGAATAAATCAAGGAGAAGAAGAAGTAGTTGTTGTTGTAGCAGCAGTAGGAGTATTAGTACGAGTAACAGTAGCAGTAGTAGAAGGAGAATTAGTAGTGGCAGTAGTGCTAATCGTAGTAGTGCTGGTAGTACCAGTTGTAATAGTAGCAATAGGAGGAGTAGTAGTTGTCGTAGTAGTAGTAGTAGTAGTAGTCGTAGTAGTAGTAGTAGTAGTAGCAGTAGTATAGTAGTAGTAGAGTACTAGAAGTATGAGTTGTTGTACTAATAGTAGTAGTAGTTGTAAAACTGGTTGTAGTAGTTGGACTACTAGTAGTAGTTGTTGTAGTTGTAGTAGTAGAAATAGCAGTAGTAGTTGTAGTTGTAGTAGTTGAAATAAAAGTAGTAGTAGTAATAGTAGTAGTGGTAGGAGTATTAGCAGAAGTAGGAGTGGTTGCAGTAATAATAGTAACAGCATGAGCATAAGTATTTTAAGTATTAGCAGTAGCTGTAATAGTAGTGGTTGTCGTAATAGTAGTAATAGTATGAGTATAAGTATTTGAAGTATTGTTATTAGTAGTAGTAGTAGCATTAGTAGTAGTAGTAGGAGTAAGAGTAGTACTATTAATAGTAGTAGTAGTAGTAGGAGTAAGAGCAGTAGTAGTAGTAGTAGAAGTAGAGAGTAGTAGAGTAGTAGTAGTAGTAGTAACAATAGTAGTAGTAGTTGTTATTGTAGTAATAGGAGTAGTAGTAGGAATAGTATTAGCAGTAGTCGAGTAGTAGTAGAAGTAGTCACAGCAATAGTATTAGTGGTAGTAGTTCATGTAGTGCTAGCAGTAGTCATCGTAGCATTAGACGAAGAAGCAGCAGCAGTAGTAGTTGTAGTGTTAGTGCTAGCAGTTGTCGTAGTAGGAGTAGTAGTAGTAGTGGTAGCAGCTGTTGTAGTAATAGTAGCAGCCATTACAGTATTAGTAGTTGTAGCCATTGTAGCTGTTGCAGTAGCAACAACAGCAGTATTAGTAGTAGTAGTAGCAGCAGCAGCAGTTCTAGTAGTACAAATAATAGTAGTAGTGGTAGTAGTGGGAGTAGTAGTACTAGTAGTTGCAAGAGTTGGCATAGTAGTAGTAGTAATAATAGTATTAGTAGTAGTAGTAGAAGTAGTAGTAGTAGTGGAAGAAGCAGCAGTAGGAGCTGTAGTAGTAGAAGCAGCAGCAATTGTTGTAGTAGTAGCAACAATAGAAGTAGTTGTCGTAGTAGTAGTAGTAATAGCAGTATTAGTGGTAGAAGCAGTAGTATTAGTAACAGCAGTAGTAGTAGTAGTAGCAGTCGTGGCTGTAGCAGAAGTAGAAGTCGTAGTTGTTGTAGTAATAACAGTAGTAGTAGTCGCAGTAGTAGTCCTTGAAACAATAGTAGAAGCAGTAGTATTAGTAATAGTAGTAGCAGCAGTAGTAGTAGGAGGAGAAGTATAGTGGTAGCAGTCGCAGTAGTAGTTATAACAGTCCTGGTAGTAGTCGCAGCAGTAGTAATAGTAGTAGTAGCAGTAGTAGTAGTAGTAGTAGCAGCAGAAGTAGTAGTACTAGGAAAAGTAGTAGTATTACTAGGAGTAGTAGTAGCAGCTAAATTAGTAGCAGTAGTAGTAGTAGTAGTAGTAGTAGCAGTAGTAGTAGTAGTAGCAAAAGTAGAGTAGTTGCAGCCATAGTAGTAGTTGTAACAACAATAGTAGTTGTAATAGTAGTAGTAGTAGTAGTAGTAGTAGTAGTAGTAGTAGTAGTAGTAGTAGCAATAGTAGTCGTAGTAAGAAAAGTAGTGGTAGTAGTAGTAGCGATAACAATAGTAGTAGTAGTGGTAGTAATAGTTGTTATTGTAGTAGCTGTAGTGGCAGCAGTGGTAGCAGGAGTATTAGTAGTAGGCAATGTAGTAGAAGTAGTGGTACCAGTAGTAATAGTAGGGGAACTTGTTATTGTTGCAGTATTTGTAATAGGAGTAGTAGTAGTAGTATCAGTAGGTTTAGTCGTAGTAGTAGTTGTATTAGTGGTAGTGCTAGTGGTTGTAGGAGTAGCAGCAATAGTAGTAGTAACTATAGTAGAAGTAATAATAGTATCAGTAGTAGTTGGAACAGTAGTAGGAGTAGTAGTAGTAGTAGCAATAATAGTAAAATTATTAGCAGTAGCAATAGAAGTAGTAGTAATAGTAGTAATATTACATGTAGTAGTAGTAGTAGTAGAAGTTGTTGTAGCAGGGGTAGTACTAGTAGAATATGTAGTATTAGTAGCAGTTGCAATCATAGTAGTAATAGTTGTAGTAGTCGCAGACATAGTAGCAGTAGTTGTAGGATAAGTAGTAGTAGTTGCGGTGGTAGTAGTAGTAGTGGACGTACTACTACTAGTAGTAGTAGAAGTAGTAAAACCAACAGAAGCTACAAAAGTAGAACAAGTAGCAGTAGAGCGGTGGTATTAGTGCAAGTAGTAGTAGCAGTAGTAGTAGTAGCAGTAACAGTATTAAAATTAGAAGCAGAAGTTGTAGTAGTAGTAGTAGTAAAATTAATAGTTGGTGAAGTAGTAGTAGTAGCGGTAGTAGTAACAGTACTTGTGGCAGCAGTAGTAGTAGAAATAATCATAGTAGAAGTAGTTATAGTTGCAGTAGTACTAGTGACTAACGTAGTAGTAGTGGTAGTAGTAGTAGCAGAAGTAGCAAGGGTAGTAATAATAGTAGTAGTAGTAGCGGTAGTAATTGTAGTAGTTGTAGTGATAGCAATAGTCGTACTAGCAGTCAAGGTAGTTGTGGTAGCGGTAGTAGTAGAAGTTTTAGTAGCAGTAGTGGTAGTATTTGTAGTGGTAGTTCTAGTTATGCTAGTTGTAGTAGTAGCAGTAGCAATAGTAGTGGCAGTAGTAGTAGCGCTGCTAGTAGCAGTAGTGGTAACAAGAATAGTAGTAGTAGCACTAATAGCAGTAGCAGTAGTTGTAGTAGTTGCAGTAGTAGTGGTAATAATTGTAGTAGTAGCAATTGTACCAGTTGTAGCAAGTGTAGTAGTCGTTGCAGTAGTAGCAATAATAGCAGCAGTAGTAGTAGCAGTTGTCGGAGTAACATTTGTAGTTGCAGACGTTGCAGTAGTAGGAGTAGTAGAAGAAGAAGTAGTAGTAGTAGTAGCAACAGTAGTGGTATCACTAGCAGTTTTAGTAGCATCTGCAATAGTAATAGTAGTAGTAGTAGCAGCAGCAGTAGTAGCAGTATTAGTAGTAGTAGTCGTAGTAATAGCTGTAGTAGTAGTTGTGGTAGTTGTTGTTGTTGTAGTAGTAGTAGTTACAGTAGTAGTAGCAATAGTAGAAGTAGTCATAGGAGTAGGAGTTGGAGTAACAATAGTCGAAGTAGTAGTTGTAGCAGTAGGATTAGTAGTGGGAGTAGTAATACTAGTAGTGGTAGTCTTAGTGGTATTATTATTAGTCATAATAGAAGTACTTGTAGAAGTTGTGGGAGTACTAGAAATAGTAGTTGTAGTAGTCGTGTTGTAGTAGGGGTAGTACAAGTAATAGTATTAGCAGCACTAGTAGCAGTAGTTGTTGTTGTTGTTGTTGTAGTAGTAGTAGTACTAGTAGGAGTAGCAGCAGCAACAGTAGTAACCGAAGTGATAGTAAAAGTAGTGGTGGTGGTAGTAATTGTAGTAATAGTACTAGTAGTACCAGTAGTTTTTGCAAAAGCAACAGCAGCAGTAGTATTAGTAGTTGTAGGACCGTTGGTAGCTGCAGTGGTTGTAGTAGAAGCAATAGTAGTAGTCGTAGTAGTAATAGTAGTGTAAGTATTAGTAGGACGAGTAGGAGTAGTAGTCGATGTAGTCGAAGGAGTAGCAGAAAAGTAGTAGCAGTAGCAACCGTAAGAGTAGTAGCCCTAGTAGGATAAGTACCATAGTAGCAGCATTAAAAGTTGTAGTAGTAGTCGTAATAGCAATTGTATCAATAGTAATAGTAATAGCAGTAGTATTAGTAGTTGTACGAGTACTTGTTGTTATATTTGCTGTAGTAGTACTAGTTGTAGTAGTAGTAGTAGTAGTAATAACAGTAGTTGTAGTGTCAGTAATAGTAGTAGTAGTAATTGTAGTAGTAGTAGTAGAAGCAGTAGTATTTGTAGAGGTTGTAGTAGTAATATTAGTTATTGCAGTAGTAGTAGTAATAGGAGTAGAAGTAATAGGAGTGGTATTTGTGCTAGTAGTAGCAGTAGTTGCAATAGCTACAGAAATAGTAGTAGTCGTAGTATTTGTTATTGTTGTTGCAGCAGTCGTAGAGGTAGTGGTAGTAGCACTCGAAGTAGTAGCCGTATAAGAAGTCGTAGTAGTAGCAGCTGCAACAGCAACAACGGAAGTAGTAGTAGTAGTAGACTTAGCAGCCATAGCAGTAGTAGTGTAGTAGTAGTAGTAGCAGTAGTCTTAGTAGTAGTAGTAGTAATAGTCTTAATAGTAGTAGTAGTAGTAGTGGTGGTGGTGGTAGTAGTAATAGTGGTAGTAGGAGTGGTAGAAGTAGTTGCAGCTTTAGTAGTAGGAGCAATATCAGGAGGAGTAGCAGTAGTAGTGATAGAATAGCAATAGCAGAAGGAGGAGTAGTTGTAGTGGCAATCGAAGTAGTAGGAGTAGCAGTAGTAATAATACATGTCGTAGTAGGAGGAGGAGGAGTAGTAGTTGCTATAGTAGTAACAGTAATAGTAGTAGTAGTACTAGCAGCAGTAGTAATAATAGTAGTAGTAGTTATAGTAGTAGCAGTAGTAGTTGTAGTAATAGTAGGATTGCTAGTTGTAGTAGTAGTAGTAGTAGCAACAGCAGTAGAAGCTGCAACAATAGTAGTAGTAGTTGTTGTATTAGTAGTAGTATTGGTAGTAGTAATAGTAGTAGCAGTAGTTATAGTTGTAGTAGTAGTATTGGTAGTGGTAGTAGCAGTACTTGTAGTAATAGCAGTAGTTGTTGTTGTTGTCATAGCAGTCGTAGTAGTAGTGGTAGTAGTAGTTGTAGTAGTTGTTGTTGTCATAGCAAGACTTGTAGGAGGAGGAGTTGTAGTGGTTGTAGTGGTAGTATTAGTAGCAATAGTAGTAGTAGTAGTAGTAGTAGTGGCTGCGGTAGTAGGCGCTACAGTAGCTGTAGGCAAGGTAGTGGATGTGGTCATCCTAGTAGTGGTAGTGGGAGAAGTAGTAGTAGTAGTAGTAGTAGTCATAGCAGCAGCAGTAGCAGTAGTAGTAGTAGCAATAGTAGTAGTTATAGCAGTAGTAGTGCTAGTAGTAATAGTAGTAGCAGACACAGCAATAGTGGTAGTAGTAGTAGTAGTAAGAAAAGTGATAGTAGTAGCAGTAGTTGTAGCAGGAGTAGTAGTAGTAGTAGTAGTACTTGTAGTAGCAGCTGTAGTAGTAGAAGGGGAAGTTGAGAAGGTAGTAGTACAGGTAGTGGTAGTTGGAGAAGTAGTAGTAAGAGAAATAGTAGTAGTGGTAGTCATGTCAGAAGTAGTAGCAGCAGCAATGGTAGTAGTACTAGCAGTAGTAAAATTAGTTGTAGGAGAAGTAGTTGTAGTAGCAGTAGCAATAGCATGAGTAGCAGTTGTAACAATAGTAGTAGTAGTAGCAGTATTATAAGTATCAGCAGCAGCAGCAGCAGTACTAGTAGTAGCAGTAGCTGTAGTTGTAGTAGTAGTTATAGTAGGAGCAGTAATAGCAGTACTTGGAGTAGTAGTAGTAACAGTAGAAGTAGCAGCAGTAACAATAATACTAGAAGTAGTAGTAGTTGTAGTAGGAGGAGTAGGAGTAACAGTAGGAGGAGGAGGAGGAGTAGTAGTAGTAGCAGTAGTAGCAACAGCAACAGTAGCAATAATAGTAGCAGTAGTAGTAGTAGTAGTTGTCATACTCGTAGTAGTAGTAATAGTAGCAATAATAGTAGTAGTAGCAATAATAGTAGTAGTAGTAGTAGTAGTAGCAATAATAGTAGCAATAATAGTAGTAGTAGAATTGGTTTTAGTAGTAATAAAAGTAGTAGTTGTCATACTCGTAGTAGTAGTAATAGTAGCAGCAGTAATAGGAGTAGTAGTAGAAATAACACCAGTAGTAGTAGTAGCAGTAGTTGTTGTAGAAGTATTGATAGTAGTAGTAGCAGTAGCCGAGGAGCAGTACTAGTAGAAGTTGTAGTAGCTGGAGAAGAAGTTGGTGCAGTTGTAGGAGAAGAAGTAGGTATAGTAGTAGGAGCAGCAATAGCAGCAACAGTAGTAGCTGGAGCAACAGCGGCAATAGTAGTATTGGCAGTAGTGGGAATAGTAGTAGTAGTAATAGTAGCAGTAGCAGAAATAGTAGTAGTAGTAGCTGTAGTGGAAGCTGTATTACTAGTAGTAGTAGTAGTAGTAGTAATAGTAGTAGTGGTAGAAGTGGTATTAGTAGTAGTAGTATAAGTAACAGTAGTGTAATAGCAGCAGCAGCAGCAGTAGCAATAGTAACATTGCAAGTAATAGTAGTAGTAGTAGTAGCGGTAGCATCTGCAACAACAGTAGTACAAGTTGTAGCAGCAGTAGTGGAAGTAGTAACAGCAGTAGTAGCACTACTGCTACTACTACAACTGCTAGTATTATTACTACTACTACTACCACAATACTAGTACTACTACAGCCGTTGACACTACTGCTACGACTAAAATAACTACTACTACTACTGGTAGTAGTAGAAGTAGTAGGAGTAGTAGTACTACACTACTGGTACTACTACTACAACAACAATAACAACAACTACTACTGCTACAACAACAACAGCGACCATAATAACAACAACAACTACAACTACTACCAGTACTGCTACTACTGCCACTAATGTTACTGTTGCTATTAGTACTACTAGTACAACTACTACAACTACTGCTCCTACTAGTACTACTACTACTACAACTACTACAACGACAACAACTACTACTACTCCTACGAGAATGACTACTACTACAACTCTTGCTTCTCCTCCTACTACTGCTACTGCTACTACTTCTGGTACAACTACTACTGCTATTACTACTACAAGCACAAAAACTATTACTACTACTATTATTACTACAACGGTCACTACTGCAACTACTACTACTACTACTACTACTTCTATTGCTACCGCTAGTTTTGCTTCTACTACTGCTATTGCTACTACTACAGCTTCTCGTGCTACAACTATTACTACTACTACTACTGCTGCTATAACTACTACTACTACTGCTACTAGTAATACAACTGCCACTACTTCTACTACTACAACTACTGCTACTACCATTACGCCGAATGCAAATACTACTTCTTCTCCTACTACTACAACTACTACTGCTACTACTGCTTATATTACTAGCTCTTCTACTACTGTTGCTTTTGCTATAACTACTACTATTACTAGTACTGTTACTACTATTACTACTACTACTATTATTATTTCTCCTACTACTATGACTACTATTATAGCTACTACTACTACTTCTACCACTACTACTAAAACTGCTATTGCTACTACTAGTACTACTACTTCTAGTACCATGACTTCTACCACTACTATTACAACAACTACTACTACTACTCTTGCTACTACTACTGCTACTAATACTAAGCTGCGGGTGCTGCTGCTAATACTACTTATACTACTACAACAACTACTACTACCAATACTACTACGACAACAGCTATTGCTACTACTGCTACGACTACTAATTCTACTCATACTGCTACTGCTGCTGCTGCTACTACCACCAAAACTATTACTACTACTGCTACAACTACTACTACAAAATGTTTTTTACCATACTACAATAACTACTACTTATACTGCGGCCGCAACTGCAACTACTACTACCAGTACTAGTACGGCTACTATAACTACTACAACCGCAGCTACTACTACTACCGCTTTTGCTGGTGCTGGTGCTGGTGCTTCTATAGCAATTTCAACTACTACTCCTACTACGGCTACTACTGCTACAACTTTCACTACTACTACAACGCCTACTGCTAATACTACTATTATTGTTGCTACTACCAACACTACTGCCACTCCTACATCTCCTACTACTACAATTACTTCTACTAATACTGCCACTACTGCCACTCCTACAACTACTACGACTACTATAACTACTACTACTAAAACTACTACCTCTACTACTACTACTACAACTGCTGCTGCTACTACTTCTAACACTACTACTGTGCCTACTGCTATTACGAAACAACAACTACTACTACTGCTATTACTGCTATTACGTCTACCAGAACTACTGCTACTCCTACTGCTACTGCTGCCACTACTACTGCTACTTCCCCTATTACTTTGACTACTGCTACTACTACTACTGCTACAGCTATTGCTACCGCTACTACTACTACTACCACTACTACAACTGCTACTACTGCTTCCAATACAACAACTACTACTGCTACTACTGCTACGACGATAGCTCCTACTACTGTTGTTACTGCTATTCCTACTACTACTTCTGCTGCTACTATTACTTCTACTACAGCTACTCCCACTACTATTGCCACTAATATTACTCCAATTACTATTCGAACCACGGCTACTCCTACTACTACTACAACTAATACTACTACTGCTCTTACCACTACTATTGATGCTACAAATACTACTACAGCTTTTGCTACAACGACGACTACCAAACAACAACTACTACAACAACCTCTACTGCTACTACTGATACTCCTACTACTACTACTACTATTTCGTCTCGTACAACTGCTGCTGCTACAACTCATACTATTTCCACTACTGCTGCTACTATTATTGCTACTACTACTTCTACTGCCGCTACAACAACTCCGACTACTACTGCTATTACTACTGCTGTTACTACTACAACGACTACTATTACTGCGACTACTATTGTTGCTATTACTACTACTACAACAACTACTACTACGACTAATACTTCTGCTACTACTTTAATGACTACTACTTCTCCTACTACTACAACTTTTGCTACTTCTGCAACTACTACTACTTCTACTATTATTATTACTACTACTACTAAAACTGCTACTACTACTACTACCACTGCTGCGGCTATAATTGCTACTATTAGTCCACTACTATGACTGCTACTACTGCTACTACGGCTACTACTATTAATACTAATGCTACTTCCACTACTACTACTGCTACAACAACAATATCGACAATAATAACAACTACTACTACTACCACTTCTGCTGCTACTATTGCTACTAATGCTACTGTTGCTACTACTACTACTACTACTACTACTACTACTACTACTACTATTAAAACTACAGCTCCAACTAGTACTACAACTACAATGATGACAACAACAACTACTGCTACTCCTATAAGAATGACTACTACTACTACAACAACAACAACAGCAATAACAACAACAACTACTACTATTACTACTACTACTATTGCTAGTACTACTACTACTACTACTACTACTACTACTACTACTACTACTACTACTACTACTAGTACTATACTACTACTACTACTACTACTACTACTACTATTGCTAGTTTTGCTTCTACGCCTAATACTACTACTGTCGCAATTGCTATTACTACAGCTTCTCATATTACAACAACAACAACAACTACTACTTCTACTGCTACTACAAATACAACTGCCACTACTTCTACTACTACAACTACCACTACTACCATTACGCCTAATGCAAATACTACTTCTCCTACTACTACAACTCGTACTACTATAACTACCGCTACTACTACTGCTGTTGCTACTACTGCTACAACTAATACTGCTACAACTACAACTACTGCTACTACTACTACTGCTACAACTAAAACTGCTATAACCACTGCTACTACTACACTAACTATTAAAACTACTATTACTACTCCTACTGCTACAACTACTGCTACTACTACTACTGCTGCTACTACTGGTTCTACTACTACTTCTAATACAACTACTGCGTCTACTACTATTATGCTACAACAACAACAACAACTACTACTACTGCTATTACGACTGGTAGAACTACTACTACTCGTACTACTACTGCTACCACTACTACTACTACTTCTGCTACTACATTGACTACTGCTACTACTGCTACTGCTACAACTATTACTGCTACTGCTACAACTATTAGTGCAGCTGCTACTACTACTACCACTACTATAACTGCTACTACTGCTTCGACTACAACTACAGCTACTGCTACTACTACTACGACTATAGCTCCTGCTACTAGCGCTACTACTATTGCTACTACTACTACTACTACTACTATTACTTCTATTACAACTATTGCAACAACTGCTACTCCTCTACTACTGCAGCTAATATTACTCCAACTACTACTCAAACCACTGCTACGACTACTACTATTACTCCTACAAATACTACAACTAGTACTATTACGACTACTGTTGCTCTTAACACTACTATTGCTGCTACCAATACTACTGTAACTTTTGCTACTACGACGACTACCCAACAACTACTACTACTACAACCTCTACTCCTATTGCTGATACTCTCACTACTACTACTACTACTATTTCTTCTTCTACAACTGCGGCTGCAACAACTCGTACAATTTCCACTACTGCTACTTCTACTACTGCTACAACAACTCCGACTACTATTGCTATTGCTGTTGCTACTACTAGTACTACTACCTCTACTATTATCGTGGCTACTACTGTTGCAACTGCTACTATTACGACTACTACTTCTACTACTAGTTCAATTACTACTACTACTTCTACTACTACTACTACTGCTAATACTACTACCACTACTACTACTACTACTAATACTACTATTACGACTACTACTTCTACTACTACGATGACTATTACTGCTGCAACAACTACTACGACTACTGGTACTACTACTAGTACTTCTATGACTACTACTGTTACTGCTACTACTATTGCTACTGTGACTACTTCTATTAGTACAACTAGTACTACTCCTATTGTTACAACAAATGCTAGTACAACAATTACTACTATTGCGACTACTACTGCCACCACTGTAGCTACTACAACAACTACTAGTAGTAGTAGTACAAGTACTGCTATTACTGCTATTACTGTAACTACTTCCACAATTACAACTATTACTACAAGTACTACTACTGCTACCACTGCTATTACTACTACTACTGCTACAACTACAACTCCTACTTCAACCACTGCCACGTCTACTACTACTACTTCTCCTTCTACTACAACTACAACTACAGCTGCTACTACTACCACTACGGCAACTGCTACTACTGCTACGAGCACTATTATTGCTACTACTACCACTACTAGTACTAGTACTTCCACTACCTTGCCTACTATTACCACAATTGCTACAACTATTATGGTTACTATTACTCCTACTACAACCACTACTGCCCCTACACCTGCAACTATTGTTGCTACTACTATTGCTACCACTACTAGCACTAGTGCTGCTACTACTACCTGAACTACTACTACTGCTTCTACTGCTCTTAATACTAGTGCTACTAGTATTGCTATTACTACTACTACTACTAGTACTACGACCACTACTACTACTATTACTACTGCTGCTGCTACTACTACTACTACTACAACTAATACTAGTACTAATACTGCTACTACTACCTCTACGACAACTACTACTACTCATACTACTACTGTTGCTACTACTACTATAATGGCAACTAACGCTAATACTGCTCCTATTGCTACTACTACTGCAACAACTACTACTGCTACTAGTACTGAAACTACTACTACTGCTGCTACTACTACTACTAATCCACCTGCTACTACTACAACTACTAATACAACAACTACTACAAGTACTACGGCTACTAATACTACTTCTATGGCAACTGCAACTACAACAACAACTATAACCACTACTGCTACTATTGGAACTACAGTAAGTACTATTGCTACTACTACTTTTACTACTGCTACTACTACAACTACTAATAGTACTGCTACACTACTACCGCTACTACAACTACAACTACTACTACTGTTCCTGCTGCTGCTTCTACTACAACAACTCCTACTACCCATCCTGCCACTACTAGTACTAACACTATTACTGCTGTTGCTTCTGCTGCTACTACTATTTCTACAATTACAACTAACTACTGCTATTGGTACTATTGCTAATACTACTACTACTACCATGACTTCTCCTACTGCTAATACTAATGCAACTACTACTACTACTATTAGTGCTACTAGTACTACTAACACTACTGCTACTGCTACTGCTGCTGCTACAACTATCACTAATATTACTACTAATACTACTGCTGCTACTGTTGCTGCTGCTGGTACTATTGCTACTACTACTGCTGCGTCTACTTACTACTACAACAGCTGCTGCCACTTTTGCTATTGCTATTACTACTACTACTGTTGCTGCTACTATAGCTACTACTGCTACTACTACTACCAGTACTAATAATGTTACTACTACTACTACAACTACTACCACTGCTATTGGTACTACTACTACTACCACCACCACTAATATTACTACTGCTACTACTACTCCTACTTCTACCTCTAGTGCTGCTGCTACTACTACTGCTGCTAACGCTACTACTGTTGCTGCTAATGCTGCTTGTACTGCTTCTACCACAACTACTCCTACTACCTATCCTACTACTACTAAAAATGCTAATACCATAGTTGCCACTTCTACTACTATTGCTACTACTTTTCCTACTACTGCTATTGCTGTTGTAGCTACAACTACTATGACTTCTGCTACTACTACTACTAATGCTAGGACTACTACTACTACTAGTAGTACTACTAGTACTAATACTACTACAACTGCAGTTGCTGGTTCTACTACAACTACTAATACTACTACTACTGTAGTAGCTGCTGCTACTACTTCTACTCCTATAACAACAACTACTCCTGCCACTACAACTGCTACTACAACTGCTACTACTATTGTTGCTACTACTACTACCGCTGTTGCTGCTACAACTACTACTACTTCTACTGTTGCTACTTCTACTATTACCACTACTACTTCTACTACTGCTTCTACTATTATTACTACTACTACTTCTACTACTGCTACAACTACTCTGACTACTACTACTACGGCGATTACAACTATTGCTATTACAACTATTGCAATTACTACTACAACAACTACTACTTCTGCTACTACTTCAATGACTACTACTTCTACTATTACTACTACTACAACTACTTCTTCTTCTACTACTACTACTACTACTACGACGACGACGACGACGACGACGACGACGACGACGACGACGACGACGACGACGACTTCTACTACTACTACTTCTACAACTGCAACTAGTACTACCACCATATGTCTCCTACTCCTAGTACTGCCACAAGTACCGCTACTAGTACTGCTGCTACACCTATTACTACTACTATTACGATTACTACTGCTACAACTACTACAACTACTACTACTTGTAATATTTTAGCTACTACTACCACTACTACTGGCACTACTACAGCAACTATCATGACTGCAGCTACTACAACTACAACTTCCCCTACTACTGATACTTTTACAACTACTATGACTACTGCGACAATTGCTAGTACTACTACTACTACTACTTCTGCCACTACTACTCTATTGCTACTACTACTACTAACGCTGCTAATGCAACTACCGCTACTACGACAGTTGTTGCTACTACTACAACAACAACTACTTCTACTTCTATTGCTACTCCTTCTAACACGTCTACTATTACTACTACTTCTACTAATACTTCTTCTAGTACTACACCTACTGTGACAACTGCTACTACCACAACAACAACTACTACTACTTCTACTACTACCTCTACATTTGCAACCAAAACTAATACAAGGACAACCACTTCAATTACTGCCACTACTTCTCCTACTACCACTACTACTAATCCTAATACCGCTACTACTATTGCTGCCAATGCGACTATGACTTCTAGTACCGCTACTACAACAACTGCAACTATTGCCACTGCTACTACTAGTACTTCTCGTACTACTACTACAAAAACTAATGCTACATCTACCACTACAACTGCTACTATTACTGCTATTGCTAATACTACTACTACTGCTTTACCTATTAGTATAACTACTACTACTTCTACAACCACTATTATTGCTACTACTATTGCTACTGTGACTACTACTACTACTACAACTAGTACTACTCCTTCTGCTACTACTACTACTACTACTACAACCACTACTACTGCTCCTACTACTACTGCTACTGCTGCTGCTACAACAACAACAACTACTATAAGTATAACTACTGCCATTACTTCTATTATTGCAACTATTGCCGCTACTATTGCTACCACTTCTTCTACTACTACTACAGCTACTATTACTACTACTACTACTACTACTACTACTACTACTACTACTCCTACCACTGCTACTGCTATTACTACTACTACTACAGCTACTACAACTAACACTACGGCTGCAACACTGCTGCTTCAACTGCTATTACTTTCGCTACTCTTACTACTAGTACTAGTACTTCCAATACCTCGCCTACTACTACTATAGTTGCTACTACTACAACAGCCACTATTACTGCTACTACTGCCACTATTGCTGCTACTACTGCTACTACTGCTGCTACTACTATTGCAACCACTATTGGCACTAGTGCTACTAGTACTACAGATACTACTACTACTGCTATTACAGTTCTTACTACTAATACTAATAGTACTACTACTAATACTACTACTATTACTACTACTTCTGCTATTGATACTGCTACTACTACTACTACTGCTACTACTCCTACCATTGCTACTACTACTATAACTAAAACTAGTACTACTACTGCTACTACTACTACAACAACTACTACTACTACTTTAACAACTACTGCATCTACTCATACTGCTAATGTTGCTACTACTGTTACAACTGGTACAAATACTACTTCCTGCTACTACTGCTACTTCTACTGCAACTACTACTACTGCCACTTCTACTGGAGCTACTCCTACTGCTACTGATACTACTACTAATCCATCTACTACAACTAATACTAATCTAAGTACTACTACTGCTGGTGCTGCTGCGAAAACTCATACTACTACAACTACTACTAGTAGTACTAGTACTACTACTGTTGCTGCTACTACTACTACTAGTACTACAACTAATGCTACTACTCAGCTGCAACTATGAATACTACAACAACTACTGCTACTACTACTACTACCGCTACTACTACTACTTCAACTTATACTGCTATTACTACTACTACTGCTACTACCAAAACTGATACTACTACTACTGTTGCTACTACTACAAATTTTTCTCCTACTATACTTCAATAACAACAACTTATACTATTGCAGCAGCAGCGACTGCTACTAGTAGCACTAGTAATGCTACTATAACTACTACAACAGCTACTACTACTACTTCCGCTGGTAATGGTGCTTCTACAACAATTTACACTACTACTCCTAGTACTCCTACTATTGCTACAACTGTCGCAATTACTACAACTCCTACTGCTAGAACTACTATTATTGCTGCTATTACCAATACTACTGCCACTCCTACAACTCCTACTACTACAACTACTGCTACGACTACTCCTACTACTACTACTCCTACCACCAATACTGCTACTACCCGAACAACTAAGACTGCTATAACTACTACTATTGCTACGCTAACTACTAAAACTACTACTTCTACTACTACTACTACAACTACTACAACTACTGCTACTACTGCAACTATGCTACTGCTGCTGCTACTACTACTTCTACTACTACTACTACTGTGCCTAATGCTCTTATGCTACAACAACTACTTCTAATGCTACTACTGCTATTATGACTGCCAGTACTACTACTACTACTACTACCCTGGCTGCCACTACTACTGCTACTTCTCCTACTGTTTTGACTACCGCTAGTACTACTAATACAAACTACTGCTACTGCTACTACTACAACTACCACTACAACAACTGCTACTACTAGTATTACTACTACAACTCCAAGTACTAATACTACTGCATCCACTATAACCACTGCTACTCCTACTATTACTATGACTACAGCTCCTACTACTACCGATATTGCTATTGCTATTACTACTCATGCTACTACTATTAGTTCTACTACTCCTATTGCAACTGCTACTCCTACTATTACTGCAACTAATACTACTCCAATTACTACTAGAACCATTGCTACAATTACTACTACTACTCCTACTAATAGTACTACTGCTACTATTGCTGTTGCTCCTCTTACCACTACTGTTGCTGCTACCAATACTACTATAGCTTTTGCTACTGCGACGACTATGCAACAACTACAACTTCTACAGCTACTGCTGATACTCCTACTACTACTACTACTACTTCTTCTACAACTGCTGCTGCTGCAACTCCTACTACTTCTACTACTACTGCCACTATTATTAGTACTACAACTTCTACTACTGCTACAACAACTCTGACTATTACTGCTACTACTACTACCACCACCACTACTACTACTATGGCTACCACTGTTGCTCTTACTATTACCACAACAACTACTACTACGACTACTACATCTGCTACTACTTAAACGACTGCTACTTCTACTACTACTACTACCACTACTACTACCACTACTACTACTGCTACTAATACTACCACTATGACTACTATTACTACTACTACTACTACAACCACTTTTTCGCCACTACTACTTTTGCTACGACAACTACTGCTACGGCTATGACTACGGCTACAACAACTACAACAACTACTACTATTACTATGACTACAACTATTACTACAACTACTGCTACGATTATGACCACGGCTACAACAACTACAGCTACTCCTTCAGCTACTATGTCTCCTACTCCTACTACTGCTACAAGTACCACTACTACTACTCCTGCTACACCTATTACTACCACTACTTATGCTACTAATACTACTGCTACTACTTTTATGACTACTACTGCTACGCTACTACTACTACTACTACTGCTGCTGCTGCTGCTGCTGCTACTATTGCTACTTCTACTACTACTACTGTCACTACTACAGCAACTATTACGACTAATACTACTACAGCTACTACTTCCCTACTACTGATTCTTTTACAATTGCTACGACTACTGCGACTATTGCTACTACTACTACTTTCGCCACTACTGCTTCTTCTGCTACTACTACTACTAATGTTGCTACTGCAATTACTACTACTACTACTACAACAACTACTGCTACTTCTAATACTACTCCTACTACCCCAACGACTACTACTTCTACTTATACTACTATTCTGCTTCTACTACTGCTACTGTTACAACTGCTGCTACCACAATAACTACTACTATTACTGATTCTACTACTGCAACCAATACTAATACAACTGCTACCACTACTATTACTTCCACTACTGCTCCTATTGCCACTACTACTATTCCTAATATCACTACTACTATTGGTACCAATGCTACTTTGACTTCTAGTACCACTACTACAACTATTATTACTGCTACTGCTACAACGAGCACTTCTCCTACTACTACTACTACAACTACTGGTACAACTACCAGTACAATTGCTATTATTACTACAACTACTAAGACTATTACTATTCCTCTACCTACTGGTATAACTACTACCGCTTCTACTACTACTACTATTACTGCTACTACTACTGCTACTGCAACTATTACTATTACTATTACTGCTTCTCCTACTACTACTACTACTACTACTACTACTACTAATACAACAACTACTACTAATACTACTCCTATGGCTACTGCAACTATAACAACAACAACAACTAATATTGCTATAATTGCAACTATAGCAAGTACAACTGCTACTACTATAGCTATTGCTACTACTACAGCTACTACTACTATTGCTACTACTATAACTACTAATAGTACTACTACTACTACTGTTGTTGTTGCTACTACTACTACTACTGCTACAACAACAACAACTACTACTAGTACTACTACTGTTGTTGTTGCTACTCCTACTACCCACCTTGCTACTACTACTCCTGCCACAACTACTGCTACTGCTTCTACTACTACTACAATTTCTAATATTACTACTACTACTACCACTACTACTGTTGATACTATTGCTAATATTACTACTATTACTAATGCTACTACAACTAATACCACTAGTACTACTAGGACTACTAATACTACTACAACTACTACAGCTACTGCTGCTACTATTACTGCTACTGCTACAGTAGATACTACAACTATTATAGCTACTACTATAATAGTACTACTATAGCTGCTACTACTATAGCTGCTGCTACTGCTACTATAGCTGCTACTATTACTGCTACTACTACTACTACTATAATAGTAATAAATACTATTACTATTACTGCTACTATAGCTGCTGCTACTACTATTACTGCTACTATAGCTGCTGCTACTGCTACTACTACAACTATAATAGTAATAACTACTACTACGACTGCTACTCTGATTGCTATTGCTATTGTTGCTACTACTACTATAGTTGCGGCTTCCACCAACACAACTACAACTATTGCTGTTGCTACTACTTCTGCTACCGCTGCTGCTGCTACTACTGCTACTTCCATTAGTACGACTACTACTGATACTGCTACTACTACAACTACTACTATTGCTATTGCTACTACAACTGCTACTACAACTACTACTATAATTGCTACTACTACTGCTACTACTACTGCTATTACAATTGCTACTACAATTGCTACTACTACTACAATTGCTACTACAATTGCTACTACTACAGTTACTACTTCTACTACTACTACTTGTACTACTGCAGCTGCCACTATTACAACTACTTATCCTCCTACTACTTCTACTACAACTACTACTTCTACTACCACAACTATTACTACTACTATTACTACCACCAGCAATACTCTAGTACTACTACTACTGTTGCTACTAATGCTACTACAACTACTACAATTACTACAACTAATTCTACTGTTGATGCAACGACTACTACTACTACTACTACTGCGACTATATTTACCACTACTACTACTACAAATGCAGCTACTACTACTATTACTACTACTACTACTACTACTATGACTACTATGACTACAACTACTACTAATACTTCTACTACTGCTACTAGCACTACCACCACTTCTCCATCACTAGTAATTTGGCTACTACAGCTACTACTACGACTACTGTGACTTCAGCTACTATTGCTACTTCTACTACTACTAAAACTATTACTACTTCTGTTTCAACTACAGCTACTACTTCCTCTACTATATCTCCTAGTACTACTACTGCTACTTGTACTACTATTACTACTACTGCTACACCTATTACTACTACTACTGACCCAACTAATTCTACTTCTACTACTATTATGACTACTACTACAATAGCTACAAATACTAGTACTACTACTACCATTGCTACAGTTACTACCACTCCTACTGACACTTCCACAACAACTATTACGATTACTACTACTACAACTACTACATCGCCTAGTACCGATATTTTTGCAACTGCTATGACTACTGTGACTATTGCTACTACTACTACTACTTCTTCTTCTCCCACTACTGCTTCTTCTACTACTACTACTACTACTACTAATGCTTCTATTATAACTACTGCTACTACTACTGCTGCTGCTGCTACTACTACAGCTACTACTACTCCTACTACCACAACAACTACTGCAACTAATTTTATTACAACTTCTGCTAATACTACTACTATTGTTACAACTGCTACATCCACAACAACAACAACTACTACTTCTAATATAGCTACAGCTACTACTAGTACTTCTACTACTGCTATTGCTACTATTTCTACTACTGTAACCAATACTACTATTACTACCATCACTATTATTACTACCGCTACTACTCCTACTCCCACTATTACTATTCCTGATACTGCTACTACTATTGCTACAAATGCTACTACGACTTCTAGTACAACTACTACAACAACTACTACTACAACTACAACTACAACTACCACTACAACTGCTACTACTAATACTACTACTACTGCTCAACCTACTAATATACCTACTACCGCTGCTACTACTGTGACTACTACTGCGACTACCACTACTACTACTACTACTACTACTCCAACTACTACTACTACTGCGACTACTACTACTACAACTGCTACTACGACTTACTACTACGACTACTACTATTACTACAAGTACTACTATTACTGCTATTACTGCAATGTTAACGGTACCAGAAACAAACGCTCTGATACCAGAATTAAAATATAACTATAATTGATCACGTTAACGGTATTAGAAACAAATGCTCTGATACCATGTTTTCGCCCCCGGATCAAACTAGCAACAACGCAAAGAGAATAAGGAGAAAAGATTGGCAGAAACTCACAGATCACTCTACGCTTTGCTCACAAATTTTGCAGATTTCTATCTTATTTCTCCTCTATCTGCATTATTCTGAACATATGGCTCCCTTTTATAGAGGGAGCTTACACCCAGCAGATGCGATAAGCTCGCATATGCTTTATTAAAGCTAGTTTACAAAAGGCACTTTTCTAAAAGCTGCCAAAAGATACTTTAATAAAACTACTTTACAAAAGACGCTTTATTAAAGCTGCCATGACATTACACATAAGCTACGACCTCGTTTGGCTGGGATGGCTACTCTTGGACTGACTGGGCCGGTTACTCTTGGACTGGCTGGGCTTGCGCTGTTGGGCTGGGCCGCCTCCAGTGGGCTGAAGCGATCTACTCTCCACCACGCTTCTGTTGAGGGGCCGCCTGTCATGGTCATGGGCCTAATGAGTATCAAGAGGGTTAGCGGCAGAGTTGTTGGGCCTCGGCCTTTCTTGTAGCAGCAGGATTGCCTCACTGGGGACTATTGCCTGTAGTACTTATTCTGGTGTTCCATCCTCCCCTTCGGAAATGCTGAAGATGGCGTCGCTTTGTGCCTCTCCTTCCCGCATAGATAGAACATCATAGTCTGCAGGGAGGGTTAGTTGTTCCAGGATAGCCATTCTTCGGACATTTCTTTTGTCATTTGGGCATTCCCTCGTGAAATGCCCTTCTTGTCCATAGAGGAAGCATTTGCACTTGCGATTTCGGATTAGATGCTTCTTCTTTTCTATCCGGATATGCGTCTCATGGGGTTTTCCTCTGTATGTAGTGAAGTGCCTTATCCCGTATTTCTTCTCCTTCTTGTAGTAGCATGGGATAGGTATTTGACTACAAAAAGATAAATACTTCAAGGATCGCCTAAATGCAGCGTCCTTGCAATCTGCCTCCAGGAACTTGTATGCAAAGAGCACCCTGGGTAAGACTCCTACTTGTACTCTGGAATACTTCTGGTCAAATGATGCCTTAATCTTTCTTCCTAAATCAGTAGGCATCTTGAGCCAAAATTTATCAAATAGTTCTGTGCAGGTGTAGAGCCTTCCTATCTTGGCCGCTATCCTCATGTAATCGTTCATGTATTTGACAATATCTTTGATATTGTCACATGATAGTCTCTCAAGGTCCTTTTAAGCTTCATCCTGGATAGCATTTGATCCTATGGTGGGATCTTCTAGGGTAAATATTCTTCGTATCTGGGACAGAATATTCTGAGTTCCTTCGCGCCCATCTCCTGTTGTGATTAGCCCTTGGTATTCCTCTCCGTATTGCATTTAGCACTGGACCCATGTGAGCTTTTCCACTTCTCCTAGTAGATTTTCGATGTAGTCGAGCTTGTCTCGGACATCTGTAAATCCCATACTCGCTACATGATTTTTTGTAATGGATTCCCATCTGGCGAATACGTCGTCAAATAACCCCAATTGCTCTGGGATTACGAGGAGAGCACCTCCGTTTTGCTGGGCTGAGGGCAAGTTCCACATCTCATTATTTGTTGCCCTCCTAAAAGTTCCCTGCTCATAGCCTTGGAATACAGGCTCCTTTCTGGATGTTGAGGGGGTGGTTGCTGGCGTGTAGCTGGGAGGTCCCATAGACGTGTCGACGGGGGGCCTGTAGGGCGAGGTTACGGTACTCGAGTATAATGTCTCTGATAACTTCTTGAGCATTGGGTACTCAAGTTCTGGATACTCAAGTTCCTCCAGTGGTTCTTCTTCATGTCCTATGGCAACAATATTTTCAGGACATTCTCCCTCCTGGTCTTCTTCTTCTGGGTATTGATCCCAGATTGGTTCATCATCATCTGGGTAGGAGTCACAGATTGGCCCGTCCTTTATGGGATACTCAAAAGTTCCTGTGTATACAAATTCTTCCCCTTGATTCCTTGCTAAAATAAGTATCTTTCCAGTTATCAATTTCCTCCAACGAGGAATCCATGGACCGAGGTACAGAGGCCCCTGGGCGTGTATCCTCTGCATGGACTCTCAAGGGATTCCCTTGACACTGGTCGGACCCTTCTTTCCGTACTGGGGAAGCTTTCTCTTCCAGAAGTACAACCAAAATATGCTTGGAGCGTAACTCTTCTTCATCGCTCTGCACTTCGTCTTCCCACTGGCTGCAATAAGACACCCTTGGTGTGGACTCATAATGGTGGAAGCTTAGGGCGTTGCTTCCATCAATCTGGTTTTCCGCTAATGACCTCCGTCGGTTGCTTTAGACTTGGGACTTGAGCTGGCTTCACCACCCAATTAAGTCCTTGGAGCGTCGCCGTAGAGTAACTTCTCCCTGGGAGAGCCTTCACTCCATGGCTCACCAGGTAATCAACGACCCCTTGTACTCCAAAGGCAAACCCAACGTTGGGCATATTGGGTAGCCAGACAATAAGTTCTCTTGTGATCAGGAGGTTGGCCTCGCTGTTGCGCCATTGCTTGTAGCCCTGGGTTAGGATGGAGACCTGAATGTTCCTACAGAAGTCGCCAATGGTTAACATCATATCAGGGATCACATAGACGAGCTGGCTACCCCTGGTAAGGTCTACTTCCATGGTGGCTAAGATCGATCTGTCTCCTTGCCATCGATTATCCCTGAACAAAATAAGGGATAACGTACCTTCTTCTTGTCGGTGGAGCATTTGAATTCGCACCTGTAGTATGCCTAGGTGGATATATTGGAACCCGCTCCTCTGCAACTGGTGAAAACTTTCCTCCTGGATAAACATCCTATCTTGTTGGTTGTCATCAGTGCACAGGATGGATTCTTCAGAACGATGCATATAGACCCGATGGTGGTCATCGTCCTTTCTGGAATGGTACAGAACTTCTGCGGGGACTATAGAGGCTCGTTCCTTCATTGAGAGTCTGAGGTCAGCCTGGGGGTCGACATGATGTTCTAAGAACTGCTGGAAGAGAGGGCTTCCAGTGAAACGCCTCCCGATCCTCCAGGCGTCTTGCTGCAAGTTGTGAAGGCGGCGTTGGCCTCTGCTGTACCTCCTAATTTCGTCTTCGAATAGTGGAGTTGCTGCAGACGTTGTTGCTTGCTCCTGTGTGCTTGCCGCCATTGATTCCCCCTAGCTTGTCGTTTTCTTCCTTCAGGATTGCAAACGGGTCCTTGAACACTCGCAAAGTGCCCTTGCCTTCCTTTGGCTTTTCGGAAGTAAGGTGCTGTAACCTGCTAATTAACAAATGAAACGAAGGCAGTGCCGAAAATGTGTTTTCCAGCGTTTGCTGCCTCCTGATGAGTTGTACCTCCTCCTGTATTTCTTTTAATTTTTCACTTATATCTCCTAGGAATTCTAAAGACCTCTCCTCACCGTATGCTTGTTGGCTTGCGATCTGGGTTACTAGAGTTCGAAATTCCCTCTCTGTCAAAGGTTTGTGTTCTAATAATGCTAGGGTTAAATTAGTCAGGGCTATCCTTAGTTCTAAGACTTCCTTTTCTAGGTCCTCGTATTTTTCAAGAATTTGTTTAAAGTTTTTCAAACTAACTCTAGAGGAAAGACAGACACGGTCATAAACTACAGCGAGATTATTGGCTAGTTGGTTGAGATTAACACTCTTGGTTGAAGTAAGGTCAAGGTATTCCAGGTTTGTGGTTCGGGAATTGTTATACCACTCCTGTATTGCTCTCTCCCAAGCTTCTGACATCTATGCTACTAGATTCACTACAAGCTTCTACCGAGTAGTTCCTATCCAGGTTTGGGCAGGGCAGTTCCTCGCTAGGTTAGAACTTTCTAGGATCACACAGGTGTGCCCTTGGGCTTACTCACGGCCACACGCCTTACTGCCAAGTGAGGACCTGTTCTTTTTCCTATCAATTCGTCACCTAGAAAGCATAATACCCGTCACCCTTGCCTGAATAGCATAATACCAAACAGAAACATGATAGTTCTTATGAAAGCATGTATATCATAAGCTCAGAGGAGAACAGAAACAAGTATGCTAAAACAAATCCATCCCTTAACCTTTCATACCTTAACCCAAAGCTTTCTACTCCTAAGCCATATCCTCTTTAACTAGCTCTGATACCAAAATTAAAATAGAACTATAATGGATCACGTTATCGGTACCAGAAACAAATGCTCTGATACCAGAATTAAAATATAACTATAATGGATCACATTAACGGTACCAGAAACAAACGCTATGATACCATGTTTTCGCCCCCGGATCAAACTAGCAACAATGCAAAAAGAATAAGGAGAAAAGATTGGCAGAAACTCACAGATCACTCTACTACCACAAATACTACTATTACTACAGCTACTACTATTGCTTCCACTACTATTACTACTATTACTACTACTCCTCCTACTACCACTTCTGTAACTACTACTACTCCTACTCCTACTACTACTATTACTATTTCTACAACTTCTTCTACATCTACTACTACTACTACTTCTGCTACTACTGCCACAACTACTGCTACTACTGCTACTACGACAACTACTACTGCTGCTACCCTTACAACTAATACTACTACAACTACTAGTAGTAGTACTTCCATGACCTCACCTACTACTATTACAGTTGCTACTATCACAATTGCTATTATTACTGCTACTACTGCCACTACTACGACTACTACTGTTACTACAATTGCTACCACTACTATCACTAGTGCTGGTACTACAACTGGGAGGACTACTACTACCACTTCTCTTACTACTAGTACCACTAGGACTCCTTCCGCTACTACTATTACTACTACTACTTCTACAACTACTACTACTATTGCTACTACTACTACAAAAATACTAGTACGACAACTTCTTCTGCTACTACTTCTACTACAACTACGACAGTTGCTACCACTACTACTACTACTACTTCTGCTACTACTACTACTATTGTTGTTGCTACTACTACTACTAGTACTACTACTCCTCCTCCTACTACTTCTACTACTGCTACTAATACTTCTACAACTATACTGCTACTGCTTCTACAAATACTACTACTACTACTACTAATACTACTACTACTACTACTACTACTACTACTACTACTACTACTACTACTATTTCTGCTACAACTACCACTGCTATTACTACTGGTACCGCTGCTATTACTATGGTTGTTGCTGCTGCTACTACTACTGCAAATACAACAACTACGTCTGCTACTACGACAACTACTACTACTTCTGCTACTACTGCTACTATGACTACTACTATTGTTACTGCTACTATTACTTCTACTGGTGCTACTACTATTACTACTACAACTACGACTAGTACAACTACTACCACTACTAAGAATACTACTTTTCCCATAATAACAACTAATACTCCTCCGACTAGTACAACTGCTGCTGCTACTACAACTTCTACAAATACTCAAATTGCTAACACTACTACTACTACCACTACAAGCTCTACTACTGCAACTCCTACTACTACTACTACAGCGACTACTACTACTTCTACAACACTACTATTTCAGCTGTTGTTGCCGCTGCTACTATTGCTACTACAACTACAGTTGTTCCGACTCCTGCTACTATTGCAGTTGCTACACTTACGACCATGACTGCTGCTGCTGCTACTACTAGTACTACTAGTTCTACTACTACTATTACTACTACAATCACTAATACTACTACTACAACTGCTACTATTACTACCACTACAACTATTACTCCTACTACAACTGTCACTACTACTATTACTAATACTAACACTACTACAGCTACAACAACTATTATTGCTAATGCTACAATTTTTACTATTACAACTGCAACTACTACTACTAATACTACTAATACTACTACTACTATTGCTGCCGCTACTTCTTCTATTTCTACTGCTACTTCTTCTACTACTCCTACTACTAATGCTATTGCTGCTACTATTACTACTGCTGATACTACTACTACTGCTATTTTTATTACTACTGCTACTACTACTACTTCTATTGCAACTCCTACTACTACTCCTAGTTATACTATGACTTCTATTACGAATGCTTCTACTACTACTACTACTAATACTACAACTATTACTACCGCTACCACTACTACAACAACAACTACTACTACTCCTACTCCTATTACTATTCAAAATACTACTACTACTAATAATAATACTACTACTACTACAACTACTACTAGTACTACCACTACCACCACCACCACCACCACTTCTACTACTCCCGCTCCTGCTTCTACTACTAGTGCAACTACTACTACTCCAGCGGCTACTACTATGACTACTACTACTATTAATTTTACTACTATTGCTCCTGCTGCTACTACTGCTATAACTACTACTTCTACTACTACTACTACTCCTCCTCCTCCTACTCTTATTACTACTTATAATACTACTACTTCTACTACCACTACAGCTACTACTACTACTACTACTACTGCTACTACTACTTCCACTACTGCTACCACTGTTACTACAACTACTACTCCTATTACTACTACTACTCACACAACTACTATAGCTACTCCTACTACTACTTCTACTACTACTACGGTAGGTAAACCGACTACCACTACTACTACTACTACTACTACTACTACTACTACTACTACCGCTAGCATTACTATAGCTGCAACTACTACTACTACTACAACTCCTCCAACTATTACCACTGCTATTACTACTACTATTACTACTGCCACTACTACTACTACTATTACTACTACCCCAACTTCAACTCCTACTACAACTTCTGATAATACTATTACTACTACTAATACTACTACTGCCACAACTACTATTCCTTGTACTACTAGTAGTTCTACATCTATTACTACTCCTCGTCCTACTACAACTACTATTCCGACTACAACTTCTGTTAATAGTAGTACTACAACAACTAGTACTACATCTACTACTGCTACTACAACTACTACGACTACTACGACTACTGCTATAGCTAGTACCACTGTTGCGAAAACATCTACTAATACTACTCCTATTCCTGCTATGAATGCCACTACTATAATAACTGCTACTGCTAGTACTCCTGTTACTATTAGTACGACTACCACTACTAATTTTACTACTACTCCTCCAGCTATTGCCACCACCACCACCACCACCACCACTACTACTACTAGTACAATAACTACTACTGCTACTACTACTAGTACAATAACTACTACTACTACTACTACAACTACTCGCACAACAACTACACCTACTCTTACTAGTACTTCAACTACTACTACTACTACGGCGTCTACACCTACTACTACTACTACTACTACTAGTACTACTCCAACTATTAGCACTACTACTACTACTACTACTACTATTACTACTACCTGTACTCCAACTCCTACTCCTATTACTATTCCTACTACAACTTCTGCAAATACTATTAGTACTACTATTACAACTACGGCTGCTACTACTATTACTACTCCTGATACTTCTACAGTACTACTTTTACTAGTACTACTATGACAGCTACTAATTCTACTGCTGCAACTATTTACTTCTACTACTACTCCTCCAGCTACTACAACTACTATTCCCACTAAGACTTCTGCTAATAGCACTACTACAACTACTACTATCTCATCTACTACTGCTACTGCTACAATGACGGCTGCTACTCCAACTGCTTAGCTACTACTACTATTGCAAAAACATCTACTACTACTATTCGTATTCGAGTTACAAATAATACTATTACTGCAATGGCTACTACTACTACCAGTACTACAATAACGGCTACTGCTAGTACTGCTGCTACTACTACTACGACAACTACTAATTTACTACACTACTCCAGTTATTGCTACTGCTGCCACTACTACTGCAACTACAACTACAACAACAACTACAACAACAACAACAACTATTGTTGCTGCTACTATTACTACTATTACTACTACTATAACAACCACTTCTACTACTACCTCAACTACTGCTACTATTGCTGTTATGACTACTACTACTACTACTACTACTACTACTTCTACAACAACTACTACTCCTGCTACTGCTACCACTTCTACTACTACTTCTTCCACAACTACTATTGCTACTATTACAACTTGTACTACTATGACTACTACTACTACGGCTACAACTACAACTATTTCTTCTAGTACAATTGTGACTACTACAACAACTACTACTGGTACTAATACTTCTATTACTACTACCGCTACTACTACTACTACTATTACTACTACTACTACTGTTGGTCCTATTGATACTACTACAACTCCTACTACTACTACTACTACTACTACTACTACTACTACTATGGCTTCTTCTACTACTACAACTACTACTTCTACTACTACTACTCCTATTACTACTACTACGACAGCTACTACACCTATTGCTACTTGTACTACTACTACAACTACTGCTACTACTACTTCAACCACTACCATTACTACTACTACCTCTACTACCACGTCTACTACTCCTACAACTAGACTACTACTAAAACTACAACTACTAGTGCAACTGTTGCAGCTACGCCTACTACAACTACTACTACTGCTACCGGTACTATTACTACAACTACTACTACTACTACTTAAACAATAGCTGCTGCTACTAATACTGCTACTAGAACTAGACGAAATACAACAATAACAACTACCACTGCTGCTATTACTACTACTACTAGTACTATGCAACTGACACTGCTACTAATGCAACTGCTACTACTACTACTACTACTGCTATTGCTACTACTACTACTGCTATTATTGCTACTTTTACTACTACTACTAATAGTACTGCCACTGCTACTACTAATACTCCTAATGCTCCTACTACAACTACTACTATTACAACAACAACTACTACAATTCCTTTGAGTACTGCTACTACTCTACTCCTACTAGTACTATTACTACTACTAATACTACTACTACTACTACGACTACTACAATTGCTGTTATTGTTACTGCTACTACTCCTACTACAATTGCTACAAATTCTCCAACTACAACTAGTAATACTGCTACTACTACTATTCCTACTACTACTATACTAATTCTACTACTACTACCACTAATTCTACTACTACAACAACTACTACTATTGCAACAACTATAATAGCTACTACGACTACTGCTCCCACTACTACAACTACTGCTACTAGTACTACTACTCCTACTAATACTACTGCTACAACTTGTACTACTACAACTACAGCTACTACTACTGCTACTACTACCACAACTATTACTTCTACTGCTACTACAGCTATTACTATTAACAATACCAATACAACTGCTACTACTACTGCTATTGCTACTACTGCTACTACTGCTACTAATGTTGCTACTCCAACCACTTCTACTACCATTTCTACTACTACTACTCCTACTCCTACTACTACTACTACTACTACAACTGCAACAATTACTACTTTTACTACTAATACTACTTCTACTACTCTTAGTACTACAACTACTACTGTCACTACATCTCCTACTACTACTAGTACTACTACTGCAACTACTACAACTTCTCGTACTGCACTACTACAATGACTACTGCTACAGCTACTACGACTTCTGCTATTACTACTCTAATGCTGCAACTACTGCTGCCCTTATGGCTAATGCTGCAAATATTTCTACTGTGACAACAACCACTGCTACTGCTGGAACTTCAATTGGTATTTCTAGAACTGCTACGGCTACTTGTACTACTATTGCTACTACTATTACTACTTCTACTTCTATAACTGATATTACAGTTACAACGGGTGCTACAACTACTACTGCTACCGCTATTACTACTACTACTACTGCCGCTGCTCCTATTGCTACATCTGCTATTGCTACTACTACTACTACTACTACTACTACTACTACTACTACTACTACTACTATGACTTCTACTTCTACAACTACTACTACAACTGCTATTACGGCCTTGGCTACTATTACTACTATTGCTACTATTAATACAACTACTACTGATACCATAACAACTACAAATTTTGTTGCTACTAGTACTACTCTGACTACTTCTACTGTAATTACTACTACAACAACAATAACTATTACTACTACTAGTAGTACTGCTGCTACTTCTGCTGCTAATACTACTACTACTGCTACAACTACTACAGCTACCGCTGCTACTACTGCTACTGCTGCTGCTGCTACTTCTACTACTATTATTTTTGCTGCTACTACTATTATTACTACTACTACTATAACTACTGCTACTACTGAGGTTACTACTACTTCTGCTACTAGTAGTACTACTACCACTGCTACAACAACAACTACTACTGCTGCTACCACTTCTACTACTACCACTACTAGAACTAATACAACTACTACTCCTGCAACAGCTACAACTATTAGTTCTAACACTACTACTACTACTACTTGATCTACAACTACAACTACTACTGCAACTGCTGCAAGCACAACAACTACTATAGTTCCAATACTACTACTACTACTACAACTACTATTACTAGAACTACTACCACCATTATGACTACTACTGTTTCTGCTACTAATACAACAACAACTACTACTACCGCTACTACTACTAATACTAATACAAGTGATACTAGCACTACAGGTGTTGTTGCTACTTCTACGGCTACTACAACAACAACAACTACTACTACTACTAGTACTACTACTGCTACTTCTTCTACTACTCCTACTCCTACTACTTATCCTCCTACTACTACTACAACTTCTACTTCTACTATAATTTCTACTACTACTACTACTACTACTACTACTGCTACTACTGCTGCTACTACTACTGCTGCTGCAAGTAGTACTACTATCACTACTATTGCTAATACTACTAACACTATTATGATTTCTCTAACTAGTACTACTCCTGCTAATACTACAACAACTACTATTAATACTGATATTACTATAGCTAATGCTATTGCTGCTACTACTACTACTACTTTAACAAGTTCTACTACTGCTACTACTACTACTACTATTATGCTACTGCTGTTGATGCTGCTACTCATACTGCTGCTGCTACTACTACTATTGTTGCTGCTGCTATTGCTACTACTACTATGACTACTACTACTACTGCTGCTGCGACTATAACAACTCCTACTACTACTACGACTGACTATTACTACTACTACTGCTACTACTACTACTACACTACAACTACAAAAACTACAGCTAGAATGACTATTGCTCCAATGACTACTACTATTAGTGCTACTATACTACTACTACACCTATTACCGCTATTACTACTCCTACTGCAACTACTACTACTACTACTGCTAATACTGCTACTAATACTACTACTACTCCTACGACTACTACTACCACTACTACTACTCCTACTACTATTACTAGTACTCCTATGACTATGACTACCACTACTCCTACTCCTACTACTACTATTACTTCTACTACTACAACAACTCCTACTACTACGACTACTAATTCAACTGTTACTACTACTCCTACTACTGCAACTACTGTTACTACTACTACTAATAATAATAATACTACGACTAATGCTGCTGCTACTACTACTAATACTACAACTACTACAACAACAACAACTACTACTACAACTCCTGCTACTACTTCTACTTTGACTATTATGACTTCTACTCTTGCTACTATAGCCACTTCGGCAACTACCATGACTACTATGGCAATTACTACTGCTGCTGCTACTGCTGCTACTGCTACAACCACTACTAGTACTACTCCTACTATTATAACCACTACGAATGCTACTGCTACAACAAGTACTACAACAACTACTACCACTACCACTCCAACTACTACTACTATGATTGCAACTACCACTACTACTGCTACTACTAGTACTACGACAACTACTAATTCAACTGCTACTACAACTACTATAACTACTACGGCTACTACCACTACTGCTACTACCACCACAACTATTTCCACTATTACCACTACTAGTACTACTATTACTAATAAATCACTATTGTGCTACAACAACTCGAGTGCTTACTCCTACAGTACTGCAAATACAACTAGAACTACTACTACTACTTCAAACTGCTACTACTACCGCTGCTGCTGCTACTACAACTACTTCCGCGACTGCTGCTACTACAACAACAACTACTAGATTTGCTACTACTCCTACAACAAATACTATTATTGCTACCAATACAACTACTAATACTACTACCATTACTGCTACTCATACTAATACTATTGCTAATACTAAAACTACTACTACTCCTACGACTACTACTACAACTCCTACTGCTATAACTACTCCTACGATTATTACTACAAATTCTCCTATAAGAACAGCCAATAACGCTACTACAACTACTCCTACTACTACTCTACTACTTCAACTACCACTACCACTAATGCTATTGTTACTACTACTACTACTACTACTACTACTACTACTACTACTACTACTACTACTACTACTACTAATGCAACTACTACTGAAGCCACGACTACTACCACTATTTTTACTACTACTTCTACCGCTATGACTACTATTACTACTACTAATATTACTATGACTACTTCTATTTCAACTACTGCTACTATTACTACTGCTACTTCTACTACTACTACAGCTACGGCTTCTATTACTACTAGTAGTACTGCTGCGGCTACTACTACTGCTACTTCTACTACGATTATTACTACTACTGCTACAACAACTACTGCTTGAACAAGAATAACTACTACAGTTATTACTACTACTACTCCTACTGCTGCAATGCTACTACTACTCCTACTATTGTAGCTACTATTGCTATGACTCCTACTACTACTATTACTACTATCACTACTACTACTACTACTACTTGTACTACTAAGACTACTACTACTACTACAGTGGCTGCTACTACTACTCCTACTACTACTACTAGTTCTACTACTACTACTACTGCTTCTACTACTGCCACCTACTCCTACTGCTACTACTGCTACAACTGCTACAACTACTACTTTTGCTACTACTAGTGCGAGTATTACTACTACTACTACTACTGCTACTGCTATTACGATTGCTGATACAGCCGCTACAACTACTACTGCTACTACCATTACTCCTACGACTATTATAATATTACTATTACTACTATTACTGCTACTACTACTACTACCACTACATCCACTGCTGTTGCTACTACAATTACTACTACAACTACTGCTACTAATACGACTAATACTACTGCTACTACTACTAATTCGTCGACTTCTATTACTACTGCTACTTCTACAACTAATACTACTAATACTGCTGCTACTACCATAACTATTAATACTCCTACTAATATTAATACTACCATTACTACTACTTGAACTACTACTATTACTATAGCTACTATTACAACCACAACTTCTACTACTATTACTACTACTACTACTGCTTCTACTACTATCATTGCCACTACTGCTATGACAGCTACTACTAATGCCGCAATTATGGCTACTACGGCTACTACTGCTACTACTGCTTCAACAACTGCTACTACTATCACTACTGCATCTACTAATCTTATTACTACTACTACGACAACAACTACTACTACTACAACACTACTATTACTACTACTAATACTGTTACTCCTACTACTTTTCCAACTAATTACTACTTCTGTTACCACTACTACTATTGCTGCTACTACTATTGCTACAATTGCAACAACTTTTGCTATTACTAATGCTAGTAGTACTACTACTAGTGCTACTACTATTACTCCACCTAATCATATTACTACAACTACTGCTATTAATTCTCCTATTACAACTTCTACTACTACTACTACTACTACTACAACTACTGCTACTATTACGGTTACTGGTATAACTACTACTTCTGCTTAGGCTATTAATACCGCAAATACTACTTTTATTATGACTACAATTACTACAACTTCTACTACTACTACTACCAATACTGCTACTACAATTACTACTACTTCTACTACTTCTACTACTACTACTGCTATTACTATATGTACAACTACTAATACTACTACGACTACTACTACAGCTACTACTACTACCAGTGCTACTACTACTACATCTGCTACTACTGCTACTACCACTCTACTACCGCTATTGCTACAGCTGCTACTAATACAACTACTACAATTACTGCTACTAATGCTTCTACTGCTACTACTACTTATACTCCTACAACTACTACAATAATTCTTATTATTATTACTACTACTACTACTACGACTACCACCACCACCACTACTACTACTACTACTATTGCTATTAATACTACTAATACTACTAATACTACTATTACTTTGGCTACTTTTATTACTACTACTACTACAACTACTTTTGGTATTATTACTACTACTGCTGTTGCTACTACTACTACTCCTACTACTTCTACTAGTAATACTTCTGGTCTAACTATTGCTACTATGGCTGCTGCTACTACTATTGCAGCTATTGTTACTGCTACCACTACTACTGCTACTCCTACTACTACAACTATTCCCACTGCTACACTAGAACTAATACCACTATAACTACTGCTACTTCTACTAGTAATACAATAGCAACTACTATTGTATTTGCTGCTACAATTACTACTACTACAACAATTGCCGTGACTACTGCCACAACTACTGCTGCTACTTCTACTACTGCTATGACCACTAAAACTGCTGCAGATACTACTAATACTACTACTGCGACTACCATTACTACTCCAACTAGTATTACTATTGATACTACTGCTACTACGAGTAATGGTGCTGTTGCAACTAATACTACTTCTACTACTTCTATTACTACTATTAATACTACTACTACTACTACTACTACTACTACTACTACTACTTCTGTAACTATTCCTACTACTTCAACGACTACAAGCAACTACTGCTACTACAACTCCCACAACCATGACTGCTATGACTTCTAGTACTATTACAACTTCAACTACTACTACTACTACCACCACTACTTCTAGAACTCCGACTACTGGTACAACTACTACAACTACTATCACTATTACTAATGCTCCAACTACTACTACTGGAATAACTATTACTACTGCTAATGCGACTGCTATTGTTGCTATTACCACTTTAGCTAGTATTGCTACTACTACTACTGCAATTGCTATTACTAGTACCGCTACTACTGCAACTATTACTGATACTATTCGCACTATGACTACTACCCCAACAACTATTCTACTGCTACAACAACTACTGCTACTTGTACTATTACTACAACTATTACTGCTACTAATACTACTACTATTGCGCCTACTACTGCTAACACTACTATGACTACTATTGCTACTACTGCTTCAGCTATTACTACTACAACAACTGCTGTTGCTACAACTACTAGTACAACAACAATTACCACTACCACTCTCACTGCTACTACTTCTACTACTATTACCACTACAACTACTACTACCACAACTACTACAACTATTACAACAATGACTACTACTACTACAACTATTACTACTAATTCTGCTACTATTACTACAACTACTACCTCTACTACTACTGCTCGTACTATTTCCACTACTACTCCTTCTACTACTGCTCCATCTATTACCACTACTAATACTACTACAAGAACAACAACTTCTTCTACTACAACAACAACAACTACTACTTCTACTCCAAATACAACAACTACTACTACTGCTACTATTACTACCATTATTACAACTACTACTACTACAACAACAGCAATAACAACAACAACAACAACTACTACTACTACTACTACTACTGCTGCTACTACTACTATTACTACTACTACTACTACTACTACTACTACTACTACTACTACTACTACTACTACTACTGTAGCGACAGCTACCACTGTTGCAACAACTACAGCTCCTACTTATCTTACTAATACCACTACTGCTATGACAACTACTCCTACTACTACTGCTGCTTCTTCTACTACTACTACTATTTCTACTACTACTACTACTATTGCTGGTACTGCCACTACTACTGCTACTACTTCTATTACTGTTGCTTCTACAACTACTTATACTACTACAACTCCTATTGCAACTAATACTCCTACTACTATAAGCACTTCTGCTAATACTTCAACTACTACTACTACTACTACTACTAGTAGTGCGACTACAACCACTACTTATACTACTACAACTATTGCTCCTACTAATACTACCACCACTACTACTAATACTACTACTACTACTACTACTACTGCTACTACAGCTACTCCTGCTACTGCTACTACAATAGCTAGAGCTACTACTACTACTACTGCTACTGTTGTTACTATTACTACTACTGCTATTGCTGCTACTACTGATGCTACTGCAACTGCTGCTACTATTTTTCCTACTACTACTACTACTGCTTCTACCACTACAACTACTATGGTGCTACTACTGCTACGTCTCCTACTACTACTACTTCTACTACTAGCGCAACTACTACTACTTCTGTTAATACTATTTCTACAACTAGTACTGCTGCAACTACTACTACTGCTCTTTTTGCTACTACTAGAATGGCAACAACAACAACTACTACTTTCTCTACTGTTGCATCTTCTAATACTGCTCCTACTACTACTACTGCTATGACTACAATTACAAATACTACTACTACTACGATAACAAATAATCATACTACTTCTACTTCTACTAGTACAACTTCTCCTACTACTACCATAACAACTATGACTAATTGTACTAATACTACTACTGCTACTACTACTACTACTGCGACTACTATTGCTACTACTACTTCTCCTACTACTTCTCCTACTACAACTACTTCGGTAGCAGCAACCACTGCCACTATTGCTCCACCTCCTCCTACTACTACTACTATCACTACTACTCCTACAGAGACTACAACAATTGCTACTACTAATACGCTACTATTACAACTATTAGTACTGCTACTGCTACTACTACCGCTATTGCTACAGCTAGTATTTTTACCACTACTACTACTATTGCTTCTGCTGCTCCTGCTACTTCTACTACTACTTCTACTACTACTACTGCAACTACTACAATAGCTGCTGCTACTACTAATACTTCCACTACTTCTACTTTTACTACTACTACTATTACTACCTCAGCTACTACTACCATTGTAACTACCAGTACTACTGCTGCTGCTACTGCTACTACGATTGCTAATGCTACTGCTGGTATTACTGCTGCTGTTACAACTGCTACTACTATGACTACTACTTCTATTGCTCCTACTAGGACTATTACAACTAATGTTTCTACTACGACTTCTCTAACTACTAGCACTTCGCTTCTACTTCTGCTACTAATACTACTACTACTTCTACTACTAGCGCAACTACTACAACTTCTGAGACTACTAGTACTAGTACTAGTACTGCTACGACTACTACTACTACTTTCTCTACTACTACATCTTCTACTACTACTCCTATAGCTACTATTGCTACTACTATAAGAACTAGTACCACTACTACTACAACTACAAATAATGATACTACTTCTACCAATACAAGTATAACTTCTCCTACTACTACTACTACAACTAGAACTATTCGTAATGATACTACTACTACTACTATTACTACTATTGCTACAGTAACTATTCCTGCTACAACTGCTAGTACTTCGTTTGATGCTCCTACTACTCCTGCTACTACTACTATTACTACTGCTACCGCTAGTATTTCGATTTCTACTCTTACTACTATGGCTCCTACTAACACCCCTACTCCTACACCTACTCCTATTACTACTACCACAACTACTACTGCTGCTACTACTACTACTGCAATAATAGCTACTGCTACAACCACTACTACTGTTGTTGCTACTACTACTACTACTACCACTACAACAGCTACTATTGCTCACATGACTACTACTACTACTATTACTACTTCCATTGCTACTACTTCTTCGACTACTATTACTAATGCTACAGCTACATCTCGTACTACTACCACTACTACTACTACTATTACTACTTCCACATCTACTACTACTACTACTACTACTACTTCTACTGCAACTGCTACTACGCCTACTACTACTGCTCCTACAACTACCCGCACTCCTACCCCTACACCTATTACTACTGCTACTACTACTAGTAGTACTACTACGACTACTACTTGTGTTGCTACTGTTACTAGTCTTATTACAACTACTGCTACGACCGCTATGACTACTTCTTCCGCTACTACTGCTGCTACTACTGCTAGTACTACTACAAATGCTACAGCTACTACTACTGCTATTGCTGCTGCTGTAACTCCTACTACTACTATTACTACTATCATGACTACTATAACTACTATGCTACTAATAATATACTACTGCTTCTACTAATACTACTACTTACTACTACTACTACTACTACTACTACTACTACTCTACGACTACTATTACTACAACTACCACTGCAACTATTCCAATTGCTACTACTACTTCTACTACTAAAACAACAACAACTACTACTACTACAACAACTACTACTACTACAACTACACCTACTAATCCTACAACTTCTGCTAATCCTCCTCCTCCTACTACTACGACTAATACTACTACTAATACAACAACTATGACACCTGCTACTACTGCTTCTTCAACTACTGTTATGACTGCTCTTGCTGGTACTACTGCAATGACTACTACAACAACTATAGCAACAACAACAACAACCACCACTACTACTAGTACTACAACTACTACCAGAATAACAACTACTACAACTATTACTTCTACCATAATAACAACAATAACTACTACTACTACTGCGATGACTACTACGTTACTACTACTACAACAATTTCTACTAGTAATACTACTACTCCCAAAAATCCTACTCCTACTACTACTACTACAACTACTACTACTACAACTTCTACTACAACTACTACTACAACTACTACTACTACTACAACTACAACAAGTACTACTACTTCTTCTACTCCTCCAATAACTACTACTACTACTGCTACTGTTGCGACTACAATAACTATTACTATTACAACTAGTAATAATAATAATACTACTACTACTACTATTGCAATAACAACTACTGCTACTAGTACTACAGCAACAATAATAACTACTACTACTATTGCTGCTTCTGCTGCTGCTCATACTACTATTGCAACTACTACAACACCTACTACTACTGCTACTACTTCTACAACTCCTTCTACTCTTCCTACTCCTACCCATACCCCAACTACTACTTCTGCTACTACTACTACAGCTTGTACTACTACCACTACAACTACTACTACTAGTACCACTGCAACTACTACTACTTCTACTACAACTACAGATAGTACTACTACTACCACTACTGCTACTACCACTACTACTACTACAACAATAATTACTACTGCAACCACAGTTCTTACTCCTATTACTACTACTACTACTACTATTACTACTACAACAACTTCTACTACTACTACTACAACTAATCCTACTACTACTCCTACTGCTGCTTCTACAATGACTACTGCTACTACAACAACAACAATAAGAAAAACAATAACAACAACAACTACTACTACAGCTACTGTTGTTGCTACTACTACTATAACTATTACGACTACTACTACTACTATTACTACTACTACTACTAATGCTATGACTACTACTGCTACTGCTGCTGCTACTGCTATTTCTTCTATTACTACTACTACTGTCGCTGCTACTTCTACTACTACTACTACTACTACTACCACTGCTACTACTACTACTCCTCCTACTAATACTACAACTAGTACTACTACAACAACTGCTGCTGCTAGTGCTGCTACTATTGCTAATACTACTACTACTACTACTACTAGCACTACTACTTCTACTACTACTACTACTACTATTACTATTACTACTACTACTACTCCTCCTCCTCCTCCTCCTACTACTACTGCTACAGCTGCTATTGTTACCAGTTTGACTACTACTATTGCTACTTCTACTACTACTAGTCTTACTACTATCACTACTTTTACTACTACTATAGCTGTTGCTAACACGACTACTACTACTAATGGTACTTCTGCTACTTCTAATTCTACTATTTCTATTACTACAACCACTACTACTACTACTGCTGCTATTTCTACTACCACTACTACTACTACTACTATTACTACTAGAATTGCTACTACTGCTAGTGATACTACTACTTCCGCTACTACTATAGGTACAACTACTACTACTCCTACAGCTGCTACTATGGCTACTACTGCTACTACTGCTACTAAGATTGCTACTTCTACTACTGGTACTACTGTTGCTACTGTAACTGCTGCTACTACGACTACTGCAGGTGTTGCACCAGCTACGGGTACTACTACTAATACTACTACTACTACTTTTCCTACTACTACTGCTTCTGCTTCAGCTTCTGCTACTAATACTACTACTGCTTCTACTACTAGCGCAACTACTACTACTTCTGCCACTCCTAGCACTACTACTAGTATTGGTATAACTACTATAACTACTTTCTCTACTATTGCATCTTCTACCACTGCTCCTACTACTGCTACTACTACAACTATAATTTCCAATACCACTACCACTGCCACTACGATGATAAAAAATCATACTACTTCTACTACTATTAGTATAATTTCACCTACTACTACCACTATAACTACAACTATTCGTACTGATAGTACTACAGCTACAATAACTACTACAGCTACTACTGCTAGTACTTCTATTGCTGCTCCTACTGCAACTCCTACTACTACTATTACTACTACTTTCTCTAGTACATCTATTGCTACTCTTACTTCTATGGCTCCTACTAATACCCATACTCCTACACCTACTCCTATTAGTACCACAACAACAACTACTGCTGCTACTCCTACTGCCAACGCAACTATAGCTACTGCTACAACTACTACTACTACTACTACCACTACTACACCTAATACTACTCATATGACTACTAACATTACTATTACTACTTCCATTGCTACTAACCTCTTTGACTACTATTACTAATGCTATAGCTACTTCTCATATTATTACCACTACTGTTACTACTACTACTACTACTACTACTACTACTACTACTACTACTACTACTTCTGCTCCTACTACGACTAGTACTACTACTTCTACTATGACTACTACTGCTCCTACTACTGCTACTACGACTAGTACTACTCCTACGACTACCCGCCCTCCTACCCATACTCCTAATAGTACTGCTACAACTACTAGTACTACTACTACTACTTGTCCTGCTACTACTACTGATCTTACTGCAACTACTGCTACTACTGCTACGACTGCTTCTGCTGCATCTTCGGCTATTGCTTTCACAACTATTGCTGCTACTACTGCTAGTACTACAACAACAGCTATACCTACTACTACTACTGTTGCTACTGCTGCAACTCCCAGTACTCCTACTACTACTACAACTACTATTACTACTACAATAACTACTACAACAATAGCAACTAATACTAGTACTTCTTCAGCCACTACTACTACTTCTACTACTACAACAACAACAACAACAACTACTACTACTACTACAACAACAACAATAACTACTACTACAACAAGTACTACTACTTCTACTACAACTACTACTCCTACAGCTTTTGCTAATCCTCCTACTTCTACTACTAGTATTACTAATACTACGAATAATACGACAACTACTACACCTACTACTACTTCTTCTTCTACTATTGGTACAGCTGCTGGTGCTGCTACTACTACCATCACATACTTATAATTTTGTTACCACTCGTGCTACTACTACTACACTCACTACTACAACAACTAAAGCAACAACAACAACAACAACAACAACTACTACTACTACTACTACGACAACAACTACTCCTACAACAACAATAACTACTATAACAGTTACATCTACCGCAATAATAATAATAATAACTACTACAACAAATACTACTGCTGCTGCTACTACTACTACTGCCACTACTACCTCTAGTACTACTACTATTGTGATGACTACTGCGCTACTACTACTATAACAATTTCTACTAGTACTCCTTCCACTCCCACAAGTCCTACTATTACCCCTACTACTACTACAACTACTACTACTCCAACTATTGATACTACTACAACTACTACTACTACTACTACTACCACTACTACTACTACTATTGTGACTTCTTCTGCTACTACTACTACTCCCTCTACTACAACTACTACTTCTACTTCTACTACTACTTCTACTACTACCTCAGCTATGACTACCACTGCTACTACTTCTACTTCTACTAATACTGCTACTAGTACTACTACTACAACTACTACTGCTACTACTGCCAACACTACTACTAAAAATAGTACTAATACTACTGCTACTACTACTACTACTACTACCACTGCTGCTGCTACTGCTAGTACTACAACAACTACTACTACTGCTACTGTAGCTATTGTTAATACTTTGACAACAACTATTGCTACTACTACTACTGCTGCTTCTACAATTGGCACTGCTACTACAACTACCACAACTAGTCTTACTACTATCACTGCTACTACTACTTCTATAACTACTACTAGTACTACAACTACTACTACTACTAACATTACTGCTGCTACTTCTGCTACTACTACTCAAGTACTACACTTCTACAACTACTACTATTATAACCGCTACAAAAACTACTACTATTACTAGTATAAGTGCTACTAATCCTAATCTTACTCCTCCTACTACTACTACTCATAGTACTACTACTACTACCACTACTCCTATTCTTACGACTACTACTAGTACTACTACAACTAATACTACTACTACTACTACAACTACTACAACTAATACTCTTCTACTACAACAACAACAACAACTATTACTACTCCTACTCCTGCTCTTGCCACTAATACTACTACTCCTATTGCTACTATTGCTACAGCTACTCCAACTCCTACTCCTACTCACACTACTGCCACTACTACTACTACTTCTACTCCAACTCCTATGGCTACTTCTACACCTACAACTACTACTATTGTAATTACTACTAATACTACTAATACTACCACTACTACTACTATTACAACTACTACTGCTACTACTACTACCACCACCACCACCACGACTACTACTATTACTACTACTTCTAGAACTACTACTCCTATTACAGCAACTACTATAGCTGCTATTACCACTACTACTGCTGCTACTGCTACTATTGCTACCACTAGCACTACTACTACTACTAATACTACCAATACAACTACTTCTACTACTATTACTAGTACCACTACTACTACAACTATAATGACTACTAACACTACTTTTACTACTACAGCTACTACTACTACTACTATTAATGCTGCGGCTACTACTCTACTACAACTACTACTTCTGCAACAACTACTATTATTATTATATTGCTGCTGCTACTACTACTCCTACTACTCTGATTACTTCTACTACTGATAATACTGCTACCGCGACAGCCTCTACTACTACTACTACTCCTCCTACTACTACTACTTTTACTACTACTACTACTACTATTACGATTACTACTACTACTACAACTACCGTGAATACTACTACTAGTATTGCTGCTACTTCAGCTACTACCACTCCAACTCCAACTCTTATTCCTACAACTATTCCAAATACTACTACTTCTACTATAACTATTTCTACTACTACTATTGTTACTATTACAACAACTGCTATTGCTATTGCTACAACTACTACTATTACTACTACTATTACTACCACTGCTACTACTACTACTACTACTACTGTTACTACTACTACTACTTCTGCTGCTACTTCTGCTGCTGCTGCTGCTACTGCTACTGCTACTGCTACTGCTACTGCTACTGCTA
>RXID01021956.1:128490-197775 GCA_005019695.1 Trichopus zeylanicus subsp. travancoricus
ACTACTACTACTACTACTACTACTACTACTACTACTACTACTACTACTACTACTGTAGCTGCTGCTGTTGATGCTGCTGCTGCTGCTACTACTAGTGCTGCTGTTGCTGCCACTGTTCCTACTACTCTGACTACTCCAACTACATCTATTATGGCCACTCCTAATACTACTACTATTGCTACAACTACTACTCCTATTACCACTCGTACTGCAACTCCCACTCCTCCTCCTCCTACTGTTACTCCTCATACTACTACTGCTACTACAACTACTCCTACAAGTAGTACTACCACTACTATAACTCGTACTGCCACTCCTACTCCAACTCCTACTCCTACCACTCATCTGATAACTACAGCTACTACAACTACTATCATTAGTACTGCACCTACTACTATTGCTACTACTTCTACAACTACCACAGCTACTGCTACTGCTACTACTATTACTACAGTTACGACTATTACCAAAACTACTCCTATTGCTACTGCTACTGCTACTAGTACTAGTACAACTACTACTACTACAAACACTACTATTGTAGCTGCAACTACTTCTACTTCTTTTATTACTAGTATAACTGCTCCTACTCCAACTACTACAGCTACTACTACTCCTTCTACTACTACTGCCACCACTACTCCAATTACTGTTAATCCTACTCCTACTCTTACTACTACAACTACTCCTACTCCTACTACTCCTACTGCTGCTCCAGCCACTACTACTATAACTCCTACTCCTCCAACTGCTACTATTACACCTACTCCTACTCATACTCATACTACCACTAGTACTACTACTACTACTATGACTATTACTGCTACTACTCCTACTCGCACTACTACTACTACTATTCTAACTCATATTGCTACAACACGTACAACAACTACTACTACAATTACAACTACTACTCCTACTCCTCCTACTCGTACTATGACTACTACTACTTCTATTACTACCAATTCTAATTTACTACTACTACTACTACTACTACTACTACTACTACTACTACTACTACAATTACTAATACAACTTCTACTACTATTAATTCTACTTCTACAACTGCTACTCCTACTATTGCAACGATTACTGCTATTGTTGTTACTACTACTACAACGACTACTACTACTATTACTACTACTACTACTACTACTACTACTACTACTACTACTACTACTACTACTACTACTACTACTACTACTACTACTACTACTACTACTACTACTACTACTACTACTACTACTGCTACTACTACTACTACTACTACTACTACTACTACTACTACTACTACTACTACTACTAAATTGACTACTTATGCCACTACTACTATTGATGATACTACTAACACTACTACAACTGCTACTTGTGCTACTGCTCCTACTACTATTCCTACTAGTACTACTACTACCACCACTACACTGATTGCCACTCCTACACCAATTCCTACTCCTACAGCTCCTCCGACAATTACAACTACTACAACTACTATTACTCCCACTATCACTGCTACTACTTCTATTACTACTGCTACTGCTACTATTGTTACTAATGTTACTACTATTACCACTACTACTCCTATTGCTACTACTACTAAAACTACTACTCTTTCAGCTGCTACTATTGCTACTACCTATATTAGTAGTAAAACTTTTGCTACTCCTACTCCAACCCCTACTGCTACTACTACTCCTACTAGTATTACCACTACCACTACTCCAATTATAATTACTCCCACTCCTACCCTTACAATTACTACTAATACTACTAGAGCTAATAGAAGCATTAATACTGCTAGTAGTATTATTGTCAACAACAATGACAGTAGTAGGAGTAGTAGTAGTAGTCATAGCAGTATTATTAGCCATAGTAGTAGTAGCAGTAGTAGCAGGAGTAGTAGCTACTACTATAGTACTACTACTCCTACTCCAACTACTACTTCTACTACTATTACTACAATAATTATTACTACTACTACTATTACTTCTAGTACTACTACAAATACTACTACTACTAGCACTACTACTACTCCAATGACTACTACTATTATAACTACTAATACTATTACTACTACTAACACTATAACTACCACTACTCCTATTGCTACTACTAGTACTCCTACTGCTACTTGTGCTACTACTGCTACTGCTACTGATACTACCTCAACAACTATCATTGATAATACTGCTACTGCTACAACTACTCCTATTGTTACTACTACTACTACTGTTGTTGTTGCTGCTACTACTACTACTAATACTTCTGCCAGTAGCAGTTGTTTTAATAGTACAAGTAGTAGTAGGTGTAGCAGTAGTAGTAGGAGTTGGAGTAGTAGTAGTAGTAGTAGTAATAGTAGTAGCAGTAGCAGTGGTAGTAGTAGTAATAGTTATAGTTGTAGTAGTTGTATTAGTAGTAGTTGTACTAGTAGTAATACTAGTAGAAGTAGCAATAGTAGCAGAACTAGTAGTAGTAGTAGTAGTAGCAGCAGCAATAGGAGCAGTTGTAGTCGTAGCAGTATTAGTAGTGGAAGTTGTAGAGGTGGTAGTAGTAGCAGCAGTAGCAATAGTAGTAGTAGTTGTTGTGGGAGTAGTAGTAGTACTAATAGGAGTAGTGATAGTAGAATTAGTAGTAATAGTAGTGGTACAAATAGTACTAGTAGTAGTAATAGTAGTGGTAGTAGTAGTAGTAGTAGTAGTAGTAGTAGTAGTAGTAGTAGTAGTAGTAGTAGTAGAAGTAGTAGTAGTAGTCGTAGTCTCGATAGTAACTGTCAAGTAGCCGCAGCCGCAGCCGCCCAACAGCAGCATAGGGGTATAGTAGTTGTTGTTGTTGTTGTAGTAGTAGCAGGAGCAGGAGCAATAGCAGCAGTAGTAGTAGTGGTAGTAGTGGTAGTGGTAGTAGTAGTAATAGTAGTAGTAGTGGTTCTAGTAGAAGTAGTAGTAGTAATGGTAGTGGTAGTAGTTGTAGTAGTCGTAGAAATAGTAGTAGTAGTGGTAGTAGTAGTATTAGTAGTTGTAATAGTAGTAGTTATTGGAGTAATAATAGTGTTAGTGTAGTAGTTGTAGTAGTAATGTAGTAGTAGTAGTGGTACTAGTAGTAGTAGTCATAGTTGTAGTAGTAGTAGAAGCAGTAGTTGTTATTATTGTTGTGGTAGTAGTAGCTGTAATAGAATTAGTTACAATAGTAGTAGTAGTAGTATTAGTTGCAATAGTAGTAGTTGTAGGGAAACAATAGGACTAATAGTATTAGTAGCAGTAGTAGAAGTAGTAGTTGTAGTAGTATTTATAGTAGTAGTAGTAGTAGTAGTAGTAGGCTAGTAGTAGTAAGTAGTAGTAGTAGTCGTAGTAGTAGTAGTCGGTGATAGCGTCCATAGTATTAAGTCGGCGTAGTCATCGTTGTTCAGCCTTGTTTGTTGACCAGCAGAAGTTGCTGTAGTAATTGGTGGAAGTAATATAGTGGTTCGGAGTTGGAGTAAAAGTAGTAGTAGTAGTTGTTGTTGTTGTTATTGTTGTAGTTATTGTACTAGTAGTCGCCATAGGTGGAGGAGGAGTAGTGGTAGTATTAGGACTAGTAGTTGTAGTAGTAATAATAGTAGTGGTTGTAGTAGTAGCAGCAGCAGTAGTAGTTGTAGTAGTGGCTGTAGTTGTTGTTGTAGTAGTAGTAGTAGTAATAGTATTAACAATACTAGCAGTGGTAGTAGTAGTTGTCATAGTAGCAGTCGTAGTAGTAGTAGTAGCTATTGTAGTAGTAGTAGAAGGGGCAGCAGATAGTGGAGTAGTTGTAGAAGTAGGAGTAGGAGTAGGAATAGTAGTAGTCATAGTAATAGTGGTAGTAATAATGGTAGCAATAGTAGTTGTAATAGTAATAGTAGCAGTAGTTGTTATAGTAGTAGGAGTAGTAGTAGTAGCAACACCAGTAGTAGTAGTAGTAGAAATAGTTGTAGTTGTATAAGTAGTAGTAGTAGAACTAGTACAGTAGTAGCAGCAGCAATAGTAGTAGCAGCAATTGTAATACTAGCTGAAGTAGCTGCAGTAGCAGTAGTAGTGGATGTAGTAGTTGTGGTAGTTTTAGTAGTAATAGTACTTGTAGTAGTTGTAGTAGCAACTGCAGAAGTAGTAGTATTAGTAGTACTAATACTAGTAGTAGTAGTAGTAGTAGTAGTAGTAGAAGAAGAAGAAGAAGAAGAAGAAGAAGAAGAAGAAGAAGAAGAAGAAGAAGAAGAAGCAATAGTAGTAGGAGCAGTAGCAGGAGTAGTAGTAGTTGTAGTAGTTGGAGTAGTAGTACTAGGAGTAGAAGTGGTAGCACTAGTAGTAGTAGTATTTGTTGTTGTCGTGCTGGTAGTAGTAGTAGTTGTAGTGGAAGTAGTTGTTGTGGTAGTCGTTGCAGTAGTAGTAGTAGTACTAGCAATAACAGCTGTATCTGTAGTTGTACTCGTACTGGTAGTAGCTATAGTAGTAGTAATAGTAGTAGTAGTAGTAGTAGTATAGTAGCAGTAGTACTCGAAGTAGTAGTAGTAATAGTAGTAGTAGTACTAGTAGTAGCAGCAGCTGTACTAGTAGTAGGGGAGGTAGTAGATGTAGCAGTAGTAGCAGTAGTCAGAGAAGTTGTAGTTGTACCATTTGAAGTAGTAGGTGTAGTAGTAGCTAAAGAAGTAATAGTAGTCGGAATAGCTCTAGTAGTGGTCACAGTAGTACTTGTAGCAGTAGTAATAGAAGTAGTGGTAGTTGTAATGGTAGTAGTAAAAGTACTAGCGGTAGTAATAGAAGTAGTAGTCGTAAAAGTAGTAGTAGTAGCAGCAATAGTAGTAGCAAATGTAGTTGTAGTTGGAGTAGTAGTAGCAGTAGCTGTAGTAGTAGTAGTTGTAGTTGTAGTAGTAGTAGGAGTAGTAGCGGTTTTAGTAGAGGTAGTAGCAGTAGCAGGAGTAGTAGAAGTAGTAGTAGCAGTAGTGGTAGTAGCAATAGCCATAGTAGTTGCAGTATTTGTGGTAGCAGAAGTAGCAGTGGTAGTTGTAGTAGTAGCTATAGTAGTCATAGTACTAGTAGTAGTTGTTGTTGTTGTTGTAGTAGTAGTAGTAGTAGGAGAAGTAGTAGTATTAGGAGTAGCAATGGTAGTAATAGTTGAAGTAGTAGTAGTAGTAGGAGGAGGAGTAGCATTAGTATTAGTAGGAGTGTTAGTAATAGTAGTAGTTGTTGTTGTTGTTGTTGTAGCAGTAGTAGGGGTAGCGGTAATAGCTTTAGTAGGAGCAATAGACGTAGTAGTAGTAGCAGTAGCAATAGGAGTAGTAGTAGTAGCAGCAGTAGTAGTAGTTGGAGCAATATTAGTAGTAGTAGTAGTAGTAGTAGCGATCATAGTAGTAGCCGTAGTACTCAAAGCAACTATAGTAGTAACAGTAGTAGTAATAGCAGCGATCGTAGTAGTAGCTATAGCAGTAGTAGTAGTTGTTGTTGAAGTAGCTGTAGTAGTAGTAGTAGTAGCAATAGTAGCAGGACTAGTTGTTGTCGTAGTGGTAGTAGAAGTAGTAGTAGTAGGAGTAGTAGTAAGAGTATGATTGGTAAAAATAGCAGCAGTAGCAGTAGTAGTTATTGTTGTTCTTGTAGCAGTAGTAGTAATAGTTGTAGTAGAGATAGTCGAAGGAGTAGCAGAAGTAGTAGTTATAGCAGCAGCAATAGTTATAGTAGCGGGAGCACTAGCAGTAGTTGGAGCAGTAGTTGTCGTATTTATCAAAGTAGCAATAGTAGTAGTAGTAGCAGCAGAAGGTGTAGTTGGTGGAGTAGCAGTAGGGGTGTAGTAGTGGCAGCAGCAGCAGTTGCAGTAATAGTAGTAGCAGTAGCAGTAGCCGAAGGAGTAGTAGTAATAGCCGCAGCATCTGTAGGAGTACTAGTAGTAGTAGCGGAAGTAGCAGTTGCAGCAGTAGTGGTGGTAGTTGAAGCCATACCGGAAGTAGTAGCAGTAGTTGTAGTAATAGGAGAACTAGTAGCAGCAGCAACAGCAGCAGCAGTATTATTATTATTATTATTATTATTATTATTATTATTATTATTACTATTATTATTATTAGTAGTAGTAGTAGTAGTAGCTCGAGTAGCAGTAGTAGGATCAACAGTGGCAGTAGTAGTAGTGGAAGTTGTAATAGTAGCAGCAGTAGCAGTAGTACTAGTAGTCGTAGTAGTTGTAATAGCAGCAATAGTAGTTGGGGGCATAGTAGTAGTAGAAGTATCAAAATTAGTAGTAATTGTAGAAGTAGCAAAAGTTGTAGTAGTTGTAGTAGTAATAGAAGTATTAGTAGTAGTAGTAGTAGTTGAAGTAGTAGCAGCAATAGTAGTAGCAATAGTTGTAGTAATAGCAGTAGTAGTAATAGTACTAGTAGTAGTATTAGCAGTTGTAGTTGTAGTTGTAGTAGTAGTTGTTGTTGTTGTTGTTGTGGTAGTAGAAGTAATAGTAGGAGCAGCAGTAGTAGTAGTAGGAGTAGAAGTAATAGGAGGAGCAATATTAGGAGTAGCAGGACTAGAAGCAGCAGCAGCAGTAGTTGAAGTAGTAATAATAGTAGTAGTAGTTGTAGTATCAGTGGTAGCAATAGTGGTTGTAGCATAGGTGGAGAGGGAGTAGCAGCACTAGCAGTAGCAGCAGTAGAAGTGGTAGTAGCATAAGTAGTGGTAGGAGTGGTAGTAGTAGTGGTAGTAATAGCAAAAGTAGTTGCAAGAATAGTAGTAGCTGCAAAAGTACCTATTGTAGATGTTGTAGCAGTAGTAGTATTAGTAGTAGCTTGAGTAGTGGCAGAAGTAGTTGTGTCGTAGTAGCAAAAAGTAGTAGCAGTAGCAGGAGTGGTAGCAGTAGCAGTAGTAGTCGTAGCAGTTGTAGTAGTTGTAGTGGTAGCAGTAGTAGTAGTTGTTGTTGTAGTAACAATAATAGTAGTAGTAGTAGTAGAAGTAGTAGCAGGAGCAGTAATACCAATAATAGTAGTAGTAGTAGTAGTTATAGACATAATAGTAGTAGTAGTAGTAGTAGTAGCAGCTATAGTAGTAGAAGTAACAGTAGTAGTAGTAGTAGTAGCAGCAGTGGTTGGCGTTGTAGCAATAGCAGCAGCAATAGTAGTGTAGTAGTTGTGTTGTAGGACTAGGGAGTAAATAGTAGTATTTAGTAGCGATAGTAGCCATAAGAGTACCATAGGTTGGAGTAGCGGTCATAGCATAATAGTAGTTGTTGTTTTTGTAAGCAGTAGTAGTAGTAATAGTAGTTGAAGTAGTAGTAATAGCCGTAGTAGCAGTTGTAGCAGTAGTAGTAAAGTAATAGTAGTAGCGGTTGTACTACTAGTAGTAGTAGTAGGGCAAGTTGCAATAGGAGCAGTAGTAGTATAATAAGTTATAGTAGGGGGAGAAGTAGTAGTAGTTCTTATACTAGTAGAAGTAACAGTAGTAGCGATAGTAGTAGCTACAGTTGTACTAGCAGTAGCAGAAGCAATAGCGGTAGTAGTAGCTATAGTTGTACTAGCAGTAGTAGTAGAAATTGGAGAAGTAGTAGCAGTGGTTGTAGCAGCTATAGTAGGAGTAGTAATGGTAGCTGTTGTAGGAGTTTTATTAGCAGTTGTAGTAGTAGTAGTTGCAGCAATAATAGTAGAAGTAGTAGTTGTGGTAATAGTTGCAATAGTAATAGTATTAGTAGTAGTTGTAGTAGCAGCAGCATAGGTGCTAGTAGCAGTAGTAGTAGTAGTAGTAGTAGTAGTAGTAGTAGTAGTAGAAGCAGCAATAGTAGTAGGAGCAGTAGCAATAATAGTAGTAGTAGTAGTAGTAGCAGCAACAACAGTAGTAGTAGCAGAAGAAGTAGGAGTAGTAGTTTTTGAAATTCTAGTGGTGGTGGTGGTGGTGGTAGTAGTAGTAGTAGTGCATGTACCACTACTAGTAGTAGTGGTAGTATTAGTAGTAGTACTAGTAGTAGTAGTAGTAGTAGTAGTGTTAGAAGCAGTGGTAGAAGTAGTAGTAGTAGTATGAGTTTTAACGGTAGTAGTGGTAGCAGTAGAAGTAGTAGTAGTAGTAATAGTTACAATTGTAGTAGTTGTAGAACTAGCAGTAGTAGTAGTAGTGAAGTAGTAGTAGGAGTTGTGGTAGTGGTAGTGACCTTAGTAGTAACAGCAGAAGAAGTAATAGTTATTGTAGTATTAGTAATTGTAGAAGAAGTTGTAGTAGTAGTGGTGGTGGTGATAGCAGGAGTAGGAGCAACAACAGGATTAGTAGTAGTAGTAGTAGTAGTAGTAGTAATTTTAGTAGTAGTAGTAGTAGTGGAGATAGTTGTATTGGTAGCAGGTGTAGTAGTAGTCGTGGTGGTGGTAGTAGAAATTGTTGTAGTAGTAGTAGTAGTAGGAGTAGTAGTTGTAGTAGTAGTATGAGTAGCAATCGCAGTAGTAAAATTAATAGTTGTATTAGTGGTAGTAGTAGCGTAGTAGTAGTAGTAGTTATTGTTGCAGTAGTAGTAGAAGCAATATCAATAGTTGTTGTTGTTATAGTATTAGTAGTAGACGAAGTAGTAACAGTAGCAGTTGGAGAAGTAGTTGTAGTTGTAGTAGTAGTTGTAATCGTTTTCGTCGTCGTCGTGGTAGTAGTAATAGTAGTAGTAGTATTAGTTGCTGTTGTTGTTGTGTAGCAATAGTAGTAGTAGTAGTATAACTGTAGTAGCAACAATAGTAACAGTAGCACAAGTCATAGTAGGAGCAGTAGTAGTAGTAGTTGCAGTAGTAGTTGTTGTAGTAGTGTAGTAGTAATATCAACACTAGTAGAAGTAGTAGTTGTTTTAGTAATAGCAGTAGTAGCAACAGTACTAATAGTGGTAGTAGTAGTAGTAGAAGTAGTAGCAGCAGCAGCATCAAAAGTAGTAGTAGTAGTAGCCATAGTAGTTGTTGTAGTAGTCATAGTAGCAGTAGGAGTAGTAGTAGGAGTAGAAGTTGGAGCTAGAGTAGTTGTAAGAGTTGTAGTAGTAGTAGTCGTACTACAAGGAATAGTAGTAGGACTAGTATTGGTCGAAGTAGTAGTAGTAGTAGTAGGACTAGCAATAGCAAAAGTATTGGTAGTAGTAGTAGTAGTAGTCGTAGCCGTAGTAGTAGTAGTAGTAGTCGTAGCCATAGTAGTAGTAATAGTAGCAGTAGTAGTAGTTGCAATAGTAGTAGTAGCAGTAGATGTAGCTGTAGCAATAGTAGCTGTAAGAGTAGCATTAACAGTAGGTGTAGGAGCAGTAGTAGTAGTTGGAGTAGTAGTAGTAGTATTAGTAGTTGTAGCAGTAGTAGTAGATGTAGCAGTAGTAGCAGTTACAAAAGTGGCAGCAGTACTGGTAGCAGTACCTATAGTAGTTGTTATCGTAGTAGTAGTAGCAGCGGCCATACTAGTAGTAGTTGTTGTAGTATTAGCAATAGCAGTAGTAGTAGTAGTAGCAATCGTAATAATAGCAGTAGTGATAGCAGTTATAGTAGTAATAGTAGTAATAGTATCTATAGTATCTAGTAGTTATGGTAGAAATAGTGGTAGCACGGGCAGTAGCAGTAGTAGTGAGAGTTGTAGTTGCAAGAGGAGGAGTAGCAGTAATAGTACTAATTGTAGCAGTAGTAGTAGCAGCAGTTGTTGAAATAGTAGTAATAGTAGTAGTAGTAGTAGTAGTAGTAGTAGGACTAGCAGTAGCTGCAGTAGTAGTAGTGGAAGCAGTAGTAGTAGTCGTAGTAGCAGTAGTAATAGTTGTTATTGCTGTAGTACTTGTAGCAGCAGTAGTAGCAGTAGTCGTTGTAGCAGTAGTAGTAGAAATAGTAGGAGTAGTAGAAGTAGTTGTAGCAATAGTTGTAGCATTTGCAATTTTAGCAGTAGTCGCAGTAGTAGTCTTAGCTCTACTAGTAGCAGTAGCACAAGTAGTTGTGGCAGTAGTAGCACATGTAGCAGTAGTAGTAATTGCTATAGTAGTAGCAGTAGTAGTAGCAATAGTAGTAGTTCCTGTTGTAGTAGTCGTAGGAGCAGCTACCGTAGTAGCAGTAGTGGTTGTAATATTAACAGTAGTTGTAGTAGTAGTACTCATAATAGTAGTAATAGTAGTAGCGGGTGTTGTTGTAGTAGTAATAATAATAATAGTAATAGTCGTAAGCAGTAGTAACAGAAGAAATAGTAGTAGTAGTAGCAGTTAAAGTAGTAATGGTAGTAGTACTAATAGTTGTTGTTGTAGTATTAGCAGTAATAGCAATAGCACTAATAGATATAGAAGAAGTAGCAGAGGTCTAATAGTCATAGTAGTAGTAGTTGTTGTATTAGTCATAGTAGTAGTAATAGTAGTAGTAGTAGTAGTAGTAGTAGTAGTAGTAGCAGCTGTTGTAGTAGTAGCAGCAGTAGCAGTAATAAAAGTAGCTGGAGTAGTTGGAGTAGAAGTAGTAATTACAACAACTTCCACCAATCCTTCTACTACTTCTACGACTACTACTACTACTACAACCACTTCCACCACTTCTACTACTACTATGACTACTACTACTACAACAACAACTTCCACCACTCCTTATACTACAATAACAACAACTACAACAACTACTACTATAACTACTGCAACTAGTACTAATGCTACTACTACTGCTACTTCTACTACTATTAATACAACAACAACTACTACTACTATTATCACAACTGCTGCGACTACAACTTCTACTACTATTACTACACCGACTTTTAATCGTACCCGTACTTCTACTCCAACTACCATTGCTACTCCTACAACTACAACAACAACTACCACTACTACTACTAGTATTACGACTACTACTGCTACGGCTACTGTTGCAACTACTGCTATTATTACTGCTATTATAATTACTACTGCAACTGCTACTGCTACTTCTGCTTCTGTTACCAAAACTACTACTATTGCTACTGCTACTACTACTGCTGCTACTACTACGACAGCTACTACTACTTCTACTATTATATCTTATGCGGCTACTAGTACTACTAATACTACTACTACTACTTCTACTACTACTACTACTATTACTACAACTGATACTACTATTACTATTGCTACCAATTTTTACTACAACTAATACTCCTACTGCCACTGCTACTACTACAACTACTACTACTGCTTCTTTTGTTGCTACTACTACTACACTACTACTACTACTGTTCTACTACACCTTCTACTATTGCTACAATTGTTGCTACTACTACCGTGCTACGACCACAACAACAACAACAACTACTACTACCACTACAACTACAATTACTACTACTACTACAACGACGACGACGACGACGACGACTACTGCTGCAACTACTACTCTTACTTCTTCTATCACTGAACTACTGCAAATATTATTACTGCTACTGCCACTAATATTGCTTCTACTACAAAAACTATGACAACTATTACTGCTACTAGTTCTACTACAACCACTACTACTGCTATTAATTCTACTATTGTTATTGCTACTCCAACTACCAGCACTGCTACACCTACTACTACTCCTCCTGCAACTCTTCATACTGCAACTCCTCCTTCTACTACTACTACAATTTCTACTTCCACCAACACTACTACTGCTATGACAATTATGAATGCTACTATCGCAATTACTATTAGTAGTAGTACTACTACTACTACTACTACTACAACTACTACTACAAGTACTCCTACTGCTGTTGCTACCCCAACTACCACTAGTACTACTACAACTACTACTACTACAATTAGTTCTTCTACAACTACTAATACTACAACAAGTACTACTACTGCTTCGGCTACTACTAATATCACTACTACTACTACAACTCCTACTACTACTTCTACTACTACTGCGGCTGCTACTACTGCACTTCTTCTTGCACTACTACTACAACTACTACTACTCGCACTACTACAACTACTACTACAACAACTACTACTACTATTACTACTACTATTCCTTCTAGTACCACTATTACAACAACTACTACTGCTACTACTGTTGCTATTCCTACTACTACAACTACTACTACTACTGCAACTACTAACCCTGCTACACTGCTACAGCTACGCCAACTATTACTACTACTACTACTACTACTACTACTATTACTACTACTACTACTACTACTACGACTACTACTACTACTACTACGACTACTACTACTACTATTACTACTACTACTCCTACTACTATTACACCGACTACTATCCCTACTCCTACTCCTACTCTACTCCTACTCCTACTGCTCCTAGTAATACTGCTACTACTATTTCTACTACAACTGCCACTACTACCACCACTACTTATCTTATATTGAGTCCTACTACTGCTACTACTACTGCCACTACTACCCCTACTACTTCTACTATTACTAGGATTCCTACACCTACTCCTACTATCGCTACAACTACTCCCCCTCCTACTATTGCAACTACAACTACTAATACGTCTACTACTCCAACTACTACTACTCCTGCTACTATTCCCACTCCTAATACTACTAATACTATGCGTACTACTACTATTACTACCATACTTCAACTGTTGCAGCAACCACTACTATTACAACTTGTAGAACTACTCCTACTCTGGCTACTACTACTACTCCTCCTGCTCTGACTACTGCTACTACTACTACTACAACTACTTTAGCTAATTCTACTACTCCTACTACACCAACTACTACTACTTCAACTCTTACTCTTACTCCAACTCCTACTACTACTACTGCAACTAACACTACTACGGCTACTACTACCGATGCTACAACTCTTACTACTTCTACTACGACGACTACTACTATTACCACTACTCCTCCTCCTACTACTTCGACTACTACTACTACTACTACAACTACAAGCACTATTGCTACTACTGCTACCACTACAACAACCACTACTAGTATTAGAACCACTACTACAACAACTACTACTACTTTTTCTACTATTACAACTACTACTCCTGCACCTACTCCTATTACCGCCACTACTACTACTACTCCTACTCCTACTCCTACTACAACAGCTATTGCTCCTACTCCTACTACAACAACAGCATCTACTACTACTACTCTACTAGTACAACTGCTTCTACTAGTACTCCTACCACTACTACTACTATTACTACTACTACTACTACTACTACGAATACTACTTCTAATACAACAACTACTAATAATACTACTGCTACTAGTACTAAAACTACTACAACAACTACTTCTACTAATACTGCTGCTCCTGTTGCTGCATCTGCTACTACTACTACTATGAGTACTGCTCGACTACTACTACTTCAACTACTTTTGCTACCACAACTACAACTGCTACTGCTCCTACTATTGCTACTACCACACCAACTCCTACTCCTATTATTGCTACTACAACTGCTGCTCCCACTCCTACTCTAACTCCACTATTACTACTCCTACTCCTTCTACTGCTACTCTACTAGTACAACAGCTACTACTAGTAGTCCTACTACTACTCTACTACTATTAGTCCTACTACTACTACCACTAATAATAAAACTACTACTACTACTGCTATTATCACAGTTGCTGCTGCTGTCGCTGCAACTACTGCTATTACTACTACTACAACTACTTCTACCACTACACCTACTCCTACTACTACTCCCACTACAACAATTACTACTACTACGACTACTACTACTACTATTACTACTACTGGTGCTGCTGCTTCTTCTACTACTACTACTACTGCTGCTGTTGCAACTATAACAACTACTTCTACTACTGCTGCTCCTACTACTTCTCCTACTGCAGTTGCTACTACTACTCCAGCTGCTACTACAACTATCACTACTACTTCTAGTACTACTACAGCAATAACAACAATAACAGCAACAGCTACAACTACTACTTCTATAATTATTACTACTATAGCAACTACAACAACTACTACTTCCACAACAACAACAACAACTACTACTACTACTACTACTTCTACTACTACTATAACAACAACAACAACAACAACAATAACTACTACTACTACTACTACTACTGCTACTACAACAACTACTGCTACTTCTACTACTACTACTACAACAACTACTACTAGTACTACGACTTGTACTACTACTTCTACTATTACAACTACTCTCGCTACTACTTCTACGGCTGCTATTGCTACTGCTACTACCACAACTACTACTCCTACTACTACTGCTACTACTATTACAACAACAACTGCTACTACTACTACTGTTGCTACTACTACGACTACTACTACTACTTCTACTATTACTACTACTTCTACTACAACTACTACTAGTACTATCTCGAATCCTTGTCCGAGTACTGCTACTACTACTTTACTACTACCGCAAATGCTACTACTACTGCTGTGACTATGCCTACAATAACAACAACAACTACTACTACTACTACTTCCAATGCTACAACTACAACTACTACTTCAACTACTACTACTACTGCTAAAACTACTATAACTACTACTTCTATTACTACTGCACTGCAGCTGTAGCAGCTACTATTACTACTACTACTACTACTACTACTATTACTACTATTACTACTAGTACTACTACTACTACAACTACTCCTAGTCCAACTCCTACTGCTACTACTACTAGTACAACAGTTACTACTACCACTACTACGATTACTACTGCTCCTACTACTACAACTCGTACTCCATATAATAGAAATACTACTCACATAGCTACAACTACTATTGCTGTTGCTGCTGCTGATGCTATAGCTGCGAATTTTACTACTACTACTACTTCTACCACTACTCTTGCTCGACAACAACTCCTGCTACTCCTACTACCACACCTACTCCGGCTAGTCCTATGACTACTGCTACAACTGCTAGTACTGCTACTTCTACTCCTTCAACTTTTACTTCTGCTCAAACGCCTACAACTACTTCTACTACTTCTATGGCTACTACCACTGCTACTATCACTCCTATTACTTCTACTACTACTACTACCACCACTACTACTACTAGTAGTACTATTGCCACTACAAGTACCACAACTACTCCTATTACTACTATTACTGGTACTACTGCTGCGACTACAATTACAAGTACCACTCATACTATTACTTCTACTTCTACTATTGCTGCTGGTACTACTACAACTACGACTGCGAATGCCACTACTACTATTGTTGTTGTTGCTACTACTGTTGCAACTATTTCTTCGACTGCTGCTACTACTACTACAACTACAACTATTACTACTACTTCTACTGCTACTACTACTACAACAACAACAACAACCACCACCACTACTACTACTACTAATACTACTACTATTTCTACTATTACAACTATTACTAATACTTTTACTACTACTACTACTACTACTACTACTACTACTACTATTATTGCAAATACCACTATTACTACTTCTACTGCTACTACTACTATTGCTACTACTTGTACTACTACTACTGCTACTGCTACTATAAATACGACTACTATTTCTACTTCTACTACTACAACTACTACACCTACTACTACTGCTACTCCTACTACAACTATGGATGCTACCACAACTAATACTATCGCTATTCCTAGTCCTAGTAGTGCTACAAGTACTAATCCTACTACTACGACTGCTCCAACAATTACTACTACTATAACTACTAATATTGCTGCTGCTGCTACTACTGCTACTACAACTACTACAACTCGAACAACAATTGCATCTACTACTATTACTACTACAACCACTACTACTTTGACTACTACTACTACCCTAACAACTGTTGCTCTTAATACTACAACTACTACTACTAGTACTAACGCTACTCCTACTACTGCTTCTCCTACTGCTACTTCTACTACTATAACTACTCCAACTACTACTGCTGTTGCTAGTGCTACTACTACTACTACTACTACTACTACTACTACTACTACTACTACTACTACTACAACTACAACTACAACTACTACTACTGCTACTCCTACTGCTGCTACTACTACTACAACTACTACTACTGCTAGTGCTACTACAACTCCTGTTGCTACTGCTACTACTTCTAGTATTGCTACAATCACTATAATGCTTACTACTACTGCTACTGCTACTAGAACTACAACAACTGCTTCAACGGCTACTGCTGCTATTGCTACTACTATTACCACTACTATCACTACTACTATTTTTTCTACTAGTACTGCTTCCGCTATATTGCTACTACTACGATGACTACTACTAGTACTGCAACTATTACAACAACAACAACTACTACTATTACTACTACTACTACTGCTACTACTCTTCTTTTTAATACTACTACTACTACAACTATTGCGGCAACTTTTGCTGCTACTCCTAGTACTGCTATTCATGCTATAGTTACGACAACTACTACTACTGCAACACCTACTACAATTACAATAATTACTACTACAAAACTACTACTACTACTTCCCCTACTATTAGTACTACTACTAATATTGCTATTACACCTACTACAACTACTATAATTTCTGCTGCTACTGCGGCTGCTGCTGCTACTCTACTGCTGCTACTGCTTGTACAACTACAGCTATTGTTGCTAGAACCACCGCTACCTCTTCTACAAGTGATACTTCTACTACTGCACCTGCTACTATTGTTGTTGGTGCAGCAACTACTACTATTACTTCTACAACTGCTACTACTACTGTTACTACTACTACTTCTACTGTTATTTATACTGCTACTACTACTTCTACTACTACTAGTACTAATTCTACTATTACAACAACTGCTAATACTAGTACTACTAGTACAAATACTACTACTACTACTATTACTTTTACAACAACAGCAACAACTACTACTACTACATCTCATCCTGCTATTATTGTTATTACCACAACTACAACTACAACGATTTCTACTGCTACTCCTACTACTACTACTAATACTACTACTTCTACTATTGCTACAACGGCTACTACTACAACTACTACTATTACAGCTATTACTGTTGTTGTTGCTACTATTACTACTGCTAGTATTACTCCTGCTACTACTATTATAGCTACTGCTACTACTACTACTTCTACTACTACTACCACACCTATTACTACTATTACTATTGCTACCATTACTACGGCTGCTACTGCTTCTAATCCAGCTATTACTCCAACTACAAATACTGCTACTATTACTACGGCTACAACTACTGCTACTACTCCAACTATGGTTATTACTATAGCTTTTACTATGGCTAGGTTAGTACAACTGCTTATCCTACAACTGCTAGCACTTGTACAACTACTAGTATTGCTACAACTACTACAACAACTACAACTACTACTCCAACTGCTGCACCTACTACTACTACTACTTCTGCTATTCCTAAGACTCCCACAACTGCTTATCCCACTATTGCTAATGCCACTATTGCTGCTATAACTGCTACTACTATTACAACCACTACGACTATTACTACTACTCTTACTACTACTCCTACTACTACTACTACAATTACTACTACTACTACTACTACTACTACTACTACTACTACTAATACTACTACTAATACTACTCCTCCTACTACTACTAATACTAATACTAATACTAATACTACTACTAATACTGTTACTACTACCCCTAATACTACTACTACTACAACTACTAGTACTTTTGCTACTACACCACTACCACCAGTACAACTAATACAAATATTACTACTACGCCAGCTACGGCTGCCACAACTTTTACTATACTACAAAAATTGATGCGACTTCTACTACTACTCCTACTTTAGCTACATCTACTACTGCTGCTACAAATATTACTGCTACTACTACAACTAATGCAATGATTACTACAACTACCACTACTAGTTCTACAACTACTCCAACTACTATTCCTTCTACTAGTCCTGCTATGGCTACTACTTCTAGTACTACAATCTCAACTACTATTACTACTAATAGTAATAGTACTATGACAACTACTACTACTACTACTACTACTACTACTCCGCCTACTACTCCTATTACTACTACTACTACTACTACTACTACTACTACTACTACTACTATACCCACAACTACTTCTGCTGAGACAACTACTACGACTATTACTATTACTACTACCATGACGATCACTACTACTACTACTACAACTACTACTACTACAACAACTACTACTACTATTACTGCTACTACTACTACTAAAATAATAACTATTCCCAGTCCTACTCCCAATACTGTTAATACTACTATTTTTACTAGTACTACTCCTACTAGTACTATTGCTACAGCTACTACTACTCCTACTCCAACTCCTACTACTACAACTACTACTTCTACTAATACTAACACTACTACTACTACTCCTCCTATAAATACTAATATTACTACTACTATATTACTACTACTGCAGCAACTGCTACTACTACAACTACAACCACTAGTACTACTACCACTATTACTGCTACTACAACTACTATGCCTAGTACGACTGTTACTACTACTGCTACAACTGCTGCTACTACTATTGTAAGTACTACTGCTCTAACTACGACTACTTCTATACCATTACTACTACTAATACAGCTACTAATACAACTACTCCTACTACGACGACTACTACTACTGCTATTACTGCAAATACAGCTAATACTACTTCTAATGCTACAAGTACAACTGCTAATACTACTACACCTTTTACGAGAGCAATTACTACGACTACTACTACTATTCCAGCCAAAACTGTACTACTACTACTGTTGCTGCTATGACTATTCAGACTCCAACTCCTGCTACTACTACTACTACCCCTACTCCAACTACTACTACTATTACTACTCCTGCTACTGCTACTACTACCACAACAACAACTACTACTCCTACCCCTACTACTACTATTACTGCTACTACTTCTGCTAGTACTCATACAACTACTACTATTACTACTGCTACAACTACCACAACTACTACTACTACTTCTACTGCTACTTCTGCTACTGCTACTTCTAGTATAGCTACACCTACTACAATTACTACTAGTACTAATCATGCTTCTCCTGCTGCTGTAGCTACTACTACTATTACTTCTGCTGCTCCTACTAGTATAGCTACTATGGCTCCAACTACGCCATCTACCACTGCTACTACTACTATTACCATTAGCACTGTTACTACTACCTCTACTACTACCACCACCATGACCACTACTACTAATACTAATACTACTACTACTACTACTACTACTACAACTACTCCTACAACTACTACTAAGACTACTACAACAACCAAAAGAATAACTACTACTACTACTATTATGACTTCTACTACCACTGCTACTGCTACTACGATGACTTCTACTACTACTACTACAACTCTAGTACTATTATTGTTGTTGTTGCTACTACTACTACTTCTACTTTTACTTCCACTACTACTACTAGTATTACTACTACTACTCCTACTTCAACTCCTATAGTTACTTCAACTACTACTATTACACCTACTCCAGCTCCTACTACAACTCCTATAGCTGTTACAACAACTACTACTGCTATTCCAACTAATACTACTACTGCTACTCCAACTCCTACAACAACTCCTACTACTACTCCTAATCCAACTCCTACAAAAACTACTACTACTAATGCTACTACTACTACTACTACCACTAATACAAATACTTCTTCAACTACTACAACTAATACAACTACCACTACAAATAGTACTCGTACTGCTACTGCTACTCCTACTACAAATAGTACTCCTACGGCTACAACTACAACAACTACTACTACTACTTCTCTTATTGCTACCACAACTACCACTACTACTGCTACTACTCATAATGCTACAACTACTACAACTATTCTTACTCTTGCTTCTATGACTGCTACTAGTAATACTCCTACCACTACCACTACTATTGCTACTACTACTACTACGCCAACTCCAACTGCTACTACAACCCCTTCTACTACTACTACCACTACTCTAACTACTACTACTACCACTACTGCTACTACAACTACCACTACCACAACTGCAACTGCCAGTACTCCTACCACCACTCCTACTCCAACCCCTACTACTACTACTACTACTGTTGCTGCTGCTGCTGCTACTGCTACTTGTACGACAACAACTACTACTACCACTAGTACAACAACAACTGCTACTACTGCTACTATTTCGGCTCCTACAGCTACTGCTATTACTACTACTAGTTCTACTGATCCCGCTTCCCCTACTACTGCTCCTACAACTATTCCTACTGTGACTATTGCTACTAGTACTTCTGCTCTAGCTGGTACTACTACTACTTCTGCTTTTGCTATTACTGCTAGCTCGACTCTTGTTGCAACTATTACAACTACTACAGGTACTACTACTTCTACTGCTACTGCTACTACTACGATAACTACTACTGCTACTACTGCTTCTACTCCTACAACTACTGCTACAACTAATGCTATGACAATTGCTGCTACTACTACTACTACTACTAGTACTAATATTACTACAACTACAGCTACTGCTATAGCTGCTACTATTGCTACCACTACTGCTACTACTTCTGCTAGTACTAACACTACTACTACTACTACTACTACTATTGCTGTTGTTGCCCCAACTACTATTGCTCCTACTACTTCGCCTACTACTACAACTATTACTACTGTTGCAACTACTGTTTCCACTACTTCAACTACAACTACTACTAGCGCTACTAATACTACTGCTACTGCTGCCGCTGCTAATTGTAAAACTACTATTATTACCAATAATAATACTGCTGCTGCTGCTGCTACAGCTACTACTGCTACTACAACTACTCCAACTACTACTACTATTACTACTGTTGCTACTACAACTACTACTATTACTACTACTACGACTACTACTACTTCTACTACTACTACTACTACTATTACTACTCCTACTACTAATGGTACTACTACCACTACTATTACCCTTAATTCTACACCAACTCCTACTATTACTCGAACTTCTACTTCTAATCGTACACCAACTCCTACTACTACTCCTACTCCTGCACCAACTCCTACTACTATTATTGCTACTACCACTACTACTACTACTTTTCATACTACTACAACTACTACTAATACTACTTCTACACCTAGTACAATTGGTACTATTACTACTCCAACAACTATTGCAACTACTACTGCTGTTGCTACTACAACTTCTGCAGCTACCTCTACTACTAATACTACTACTACTAAAACTACACTACTACTACTACAATAACTACTACTAGCACTACTACTACTCAAACAACTACTACTATTACTACTACTAATAGTACTTTACTACTACAACTTTTACTATTGCTACTACTACTACTCCAGCTACAACTACTACTTCCACTACTACAACAACAACAACTACTACTACAAGTACTACTACCACTGCTGCTATTACAACTGCTACTACCACTATTATTACTACTACTACTATGACAACTACTCCTATTGCTACTACCACAACTCCTACTACTTCAACAACAACAACTACTACTAGCACAACGGCTACTCCAAAAATTGCTACAATTAGTGCTACTAATACTACTACTACGACAACTACTCCTATTGCTACTACTACTAATCCTACTATTACTATTACTACTAATACTGCTGCTACAACAACTACTTCTAAAAGAACAACAACTACTCCTACTCCTACTCCTACAACTCCAACTACTACTACTAAAGCTACTACTACTACTAATACTACTTCTACTATTACTACTACTACACTACTACTATAACAACTACTACTAGCATTGCTACTACTCCAATAACTACAACAATTACTAGCACTCTTCCTAGTACTACTACTACAACTACTTCTATTGCCACAACTATTGCTCCTACTACTAACACTAATACCCCTACTACTAATACTAATATTACTAGTACTACTAGTACTACTACGACAACTACTACAACTACCCAAATTGCTACAACTACTATTACTCCTACTAGTACTACTGCTGCTGCTAATACTACCACTCCTAGTACTACAACTTCCGCTACAACTACGGCTAATACTACCACTACGACTACTACTACTACCACTACTACTACTTCTAGAAGTACTACTATTGCTACTGCTGTTTCCACTACTACAACTTCAACTACGACTACCGCTACTAATACTACTATTGTTGCTGTCGCTGCTAATTTTAAAACTGCTACTATTACCAATACAACTACTGCTGCTACAGTTGCTACTACTACTACTGCTTCTACTACGACTTCTACCACTCCTACTACTCTGCTACCCCTACTCCAACTACCTCAACTACTACAACATATGCTACTACTACATCTGCTACTGCTACTACTACTATTACTAATACTAGTACGACTATGACTACTACTACTACTACTGCTACTACTACTACTACTATTACAACTGCTACTACAAGTACTACTTCTACTAGTAATATGATTGCCACCAATTCTACTCCCACTACTAATAGTACTACTACTAGTCCTGCTCATAACCCTACTCGTACACCAACTCCTACTACTACTCCTATCGCTACTTCTACTAGTAGACCTACTCCTACTACTATTACTACTACTACTCCTACACCAACTCCTACCACTATTCTTGCTACTACTACTACTAGCACTACGACTACTATTACTACTACTATTATTGATACTACTACAACTACTACTAATACTACTTCTACTAATAGTACAATTGCCACTAATACTACTCCTAAAACTACTGGAACTACTGCTACTGGTGCTACAAATATGAACCCTAATACAACTGAAAATATCACCGCTACTGCTACAAATACAACTACAATTGCTACTACTATGATTACTACTACTACAACTTCTACTGCTACTACAACAAATAATACTACTGCTACTACAACTTCTGCTACTATCACTAGTACTACAACTTCTACTATTGCTACTACTACAACTCCTACTACTACTACTACTGCAACTACTGCTACTAGTTCTTCCACTACTACTGCTACTACTACAACAATAACAACAACTATTACTACTACTGCTGCTGCGGCTACAAGTACTATTACAACTACTGCTACTACTACTATTACTTCTACTACTACTACAACAACTATTCCTATTGCTACTCTTACAGCTCTTACTACTAAAACAACAACTGCTACTACTACTACTACTACTAGCACAACGACCACTCCAACAACTACTACAATTAGTACTACTAATACTACTACTACTATTACTACTACTACGACAACTACTCCTATTGCTATTACTAGTACTACTATTAACACTACTACTAATACTATTGATACAACAACTACCGCTACAACAACAACAACTAGTCCTACTCCTACTACAACAACTCCAACTACTACTACCAAAGCTACTACTACTACTAATGCTACCTCTACTACTACTACTACTACTACTACTACTACACTACTACTATAACAACAAGTGCTAGCACAGCTACTACACCAAACACTACTATAATTACAACTACTCCACCCCGTACTACTACTACAACTATACCTATTGCCACAACTACTGCTCCTACTACTAATACTACTACCCCTATTGCTAATACTACTACTACTACTACAACTATAACTACTCCTATTGCTACTACTACTATTACTTCTACTACTACAGCTGCTACTACTACTATTACTCCTACTGCTACTACTGCAACGACTACAACTATGTCTAATACTATTACAACTACTACTACTATTACTACTACTACTACTACTACTACAACAACAACAACAACTACTACTATGGATACTACTATTTCAACTACTACAACCGCTACTAATACTACTGTTGTTGCTACCGCTGCTAATTGTGAAACTGCTACTATTACCAATACTACTACAACTGCTGCTACTACTGCTGCTTCTACTACTGCTGCTTCTACTACAACTTCTACCACTCCTACTACTACTACTACCCCTACTCCAACTACTACTACTACTGTTGTTGTTACTGCTACTACTACTGCTATTACTACTACTACTACAACTACTACTACTATTACTACTACTACTACTTCTACTTCTAGTACGATTGCTACTAATACTACTCCTACTACTAATGGTACTACTACTACTCCTACTAATACCCCTACTCCTACACCAACTCCTACTACTACTCCTACTACTACTTCTACTCGTACACCAACTCCTACTACGACTCCTACTACTACTCTTACTCCTACACCAACTCCTACCACTATTATTGCTACTAGCACAACTACTACTGCTATTGCTACTACTATTACTACTACTACTATTGATACTACTACAACTACTGGAACTACTACTACTATTACTACTACTGTTACAAATACAACTAAAAATATCACTGCTACTACTACAAATACGACTACAGTTGCTACTACTATGATTACTACTACAACTTCTTCTACTACTACAACAACTAATACTACTGCTACTACAAATTTTGCTACAACCTCTACTGCTAATACCACTGCTACTAAAACTACACTACTACTACTACAACTAGTACTAGCACTACTACTACTCCAACAACTACTACTATTACTACAATAACTTCTACTATTACTACTACTACTACTACTACTATTACTACTACTCCAACTACTGCTACTACTACTTCCACTACTACTAGTAGTACTACTACTACTGCTGCAACTGCTGCTGCTACTTCTCCTACTACTACTACTGCTGCTTCTACCACTACAACTACTGTGAGTGCTACTACTGCAAAGTCTCCTACTACTACTACTACTACTACTACTAGTAGCGCAACTACTACTACTTCTGTTACTACTATTTCTACAACTAGTACTGCTACAACTTCTCCTACTACTACTATTTCTTCTCGTGCTACTACTACCACTACCGATCTTTCTCCTACTACTAGAATAGCTACAACAATAACTACTGCTTTCTCTACTGCTGCATCTTCTAATACTGCTCCTACTGCTACTACTACAACGACTACAATTACCAATACTACTACTACTACTACGATAATAAATAATCATACTACTTCTACTTCCACTAGTACAACTGCTCATATGACTGCTACTACTACTATTACTACTTCCATTGCTACTACTTCTTCGACTACTATTACTAATGCTATAGCTACTTCTTGTACTACTACCACTACTGCTACTACTACTACTACTACTACTTCTACATCTACTACTACTACTACTACAACTACTTTTACTACAACTACTATTGTGCCTACTACTGCTGCTACTACTACTACTGGTCCTATGACTACCCGCACTCCTACCCCTACGCCTATTACTACTGCTACAACAAATAGTAGTACTACTACGACTACTACTTGTTCTACTACTACTACTACTACGATTGCTAAGACTACTTCTGTGGCTACTGCTGCTACTTCTCTTACTACTATTGCTGCTACTGCTACTAGTACTACTACAAATGCTACAGCTACTACTGCTACTATTGCTGCTGCTGCAACTCTTACTACTACTATTACTACTACCACGACTACTATAACTACTACTGCTACTAATAATACTACTACTGCTACTTCTACCACCACCACTACTACTACTACTCTACCACTACTACTACTGCAACTACTCCAACTGCTACTACTACTTCTACTACTACAACAACAACAGCTACTACTACTACAACAACAACAACTACAACTACAACTACTAGTCCTACAGCTTCTGCTAATCCTCCTACTCCTACTACTATGACAAATACTACTACTAATACAATAACTACAACACTTGCTACTACTGCTTCTTCAACTACTATTACGACTGCTCCTGCTGCTGCTACTAATATGACTACAACTTCTAATACAGTAGCAACTCATGCTACTACTACTACAATGACTACTACAACAACTACAGCAACAACAACAACAACTACTACTACTAGAATAACAACAACCAACTATTACTTCTACCATAATAACAACAATAACTACAACTACCACTAATACTACTACTACTGTGATGACTACTACGCTACTACTACTACAATAATTTCTACTAGCAATACTACTACTCCCACAACTCTTGCTACTACTACTACTACTACTACAACTACTACTACTCCAACAACTACTACTACTACTACTACTACAACTACTACAACTACTACTACTCCAACTACTTCTACTACTACTACTACTACAACTACTACAACTACTACTATTCCAACTACTTCTACTACTACTACTACAACAACTCTTACAACAACTACTACTCCAACTACTACTACTACTACTACTACTACAACAACAACAACAACTACTACTACTCATCCAATAACTACTACTACTATAGCTACTACTACCACTACAACAACTATTACTATTACAACTAGTACTACTACTACTACTACTACTACTACTACTACTACTATTACAACAACTACTACTGCTACTACTACTATAGAAACAATAATAACTACTACTACTATTGCTGCTGCTACTGCTAATACTGCTATTGTAACTACTACAACACCTACTACTAATACTACTACTACTACTTCTACTCTTCCGACTCCTACCCCTACTCCAACTACTACGTCTGCTCTACTACTACTACTTGTACTACTACCACTACAACTACTATTAGTACTACTACTAGTACCACGGCAACTACTACTACTTCTACTACAACTATAGGTACTACTACTACTACCACTACTACTACTACCACTACTAATCCTACAACAACAACTACTACTGCTACTAATACTATTACTACTATAACAACTTCTACTACTGCTACTACAACTAGTCCTACTACTACTCCAGCTACTACTTCTACTATGACTACTGCTGCTACAACAACAACAATAAGAAAAATAATAACAACAACAACTACTACTCTAGCTACTATTGCTGCTACTACAACAATTGCTACTACTACTACTAAGACTACTATTACGACTACTACTACTACTACTGCTAGTGCTATGACTACTACTACTACTACTACTTCTGCTGCTGCTACTCGTGCTGTTACTGCTGCTTCTTCTATTACTACTACTAATTCTACTACTACTGCTGCTACTACTTCTTCTACTACTATTACTACTACCACTGCTACTATTACTACTCCTCCTACTAATACTACAACGAGTACTATTACAACAACTGTTGCTGCTAATGCTGCTACTACTGCTACTACTACTGCTGCTACTACTACTACTCCTCCTCCTCCTCCTCCTCCTCCTGCCACGGCTGCTATTGCTACTATTTTGACTACTATATTGTTACTTCTACTACAACAATTGCTGTTGCTACTGCTACTACAATGATTGCTACTTCTGCTATCGGTACTACTGCTGCTACGGTAACTGTTGCAACTACGACTACGACAGGTAATACACCAGCTACAAGTACCACTACTAATGCTACAACTACTACTTTTCCTGCTACTACTGCTTTTGCTTCTACTTTTGCTACTAATACTACTACTGCTTCTACTACTAGCGCAACTACTACGACTTCTACCACTGCTAGCACTACTACTACTATAATTACCGGTACAACTACACTACTACTACGATGATAAATAATCATACTACTTCTACTACTATTACTACAACTACAATAACTACTACAGCTACTACTGCTAGTACTTCTATTCCTGTTCCTACTACTACTATTACTACTACTTTCTCTAGTACATCTATTACTACTCTTACTTCTATGGCTCCAACTAATACCCCTACTCCTACACCTACTCCTATTAGTACCACAACAACTATTACTACTGCTACTACCACTGCCACGGGAACTACAGCTACTGCTACAACTACTACTATTACTACTACCTCTACTACACCTAATACTACACATATGACTACTACCACTACTATTACTACTTCCATTGCTACTACTTCTTTAACTACTATTACTAATGCTATAGCTACTTCTCATACTACTACCACTACTGCCACTACAACTACTACTACAGCTACTACTTCTACTTCTACTCCTACTACTACTAGTACTACTACTTCTACTATGACTACTATTACTCCTACTACTGCTACTACAACTACTACTACTCCTACAGCTACCCGCACTCCTACCCCTACTCCTATTAGTACTACTACTACTACTTGTCCTGCTACTGCTACTAATCTTACTACAACTACTGCTGCTGCTGCTACAACTGCTTCTCCTGCAGCTTCTGCTACTGCTCTTACTACTATTGCCACTACTACTCCTAGTACTACTACTACAGCTATACCTACTACTACTACTGTTGCTACTGCTACAACTCAAACTACTTCTACTACTACTACAACTACTATTACTGCTACAATAACTACTACAACAACAACAACTAATACTAGTACTTCTACAGCCACTACTACTACTTCTACTACTACTACTACCACCACCACCACCACCACCACGACGATTACTCCTAATGGTGCTACTACTTCTACTACTACTACAACAACAACAATTGCTACTACAACTACTACTATTACTTCAACTACAACTACTACTCCTACAGCTTTTGCTAATCCTCCAACATCTACTACTAGTATTACTATTACTACTACTAATATGACAACTATTACACATACTACTACTGCTTCTTCTACTATTGCTACAGCTACTGGTGCTGCTACTACTACCATCACAACTGCTTCTAATTATGTTACCACTCGTGCTACTACTACTACAATGACTACTAAAACAACTAAAGCAACAACAACAACGACAACAACAATAACAACTACTACTACAACTACTCCTACAACAATAACGACTACTATAACAGTTACTTCTACTATAATAACAAAAATAACTACTACTACAACAAATACTACTGCTACTGCTGCTGCTGCTGCTACCACTACTATTTCTAATACTGCTACTATTGCGATGACTACTACGCTACTACTACAACAACATTTTCTACTAGTACTCCTACCACTCCCACAACTCCTACTATTACCGCTACTACTACTACAACTATTACTACACCAACTACTAATACTACTACTACTACTACTACTACTGTGACTTCTACGACTACTACTACTTCTACTACTACCTTGGCTACTACTACCAGTGCTACTACTTCAACTTCTCCTACTAATACTACTACTAGTACTACTACTACAACTACTGCTGCTACTACTGCTAACACTACTACTACTACTACTACTACTACTACTACTACCACTGCTGCTGCTACTGCTATTGCTACAACTGCTATTGCTACAAAAACTACTACTACTACTGCTAGTGCAGCTATTGCTACTACTTTGACAATAACTATTGCTACTACTACTGTTGCTACTATGATTGGCACTATTACTACAACTACCGCAACTAGTCTTACTACTATCACTACTACTACTTCTACTACTGCTACAACTAGTACTACCAATACTACTACTGCTAACATTACTATTGCTACTTCTGCTACTACTACTCAAGTACTACACTACTATAACTACTACAACTACTACTATTATAACTGCTACAATAACTACTACGATTACTAGTATAACTGCTACTAATCCTAATCTAACTCCTACAGTTGCTACTACTCCTACTACTGCTACTACCACCACTACTCCGATTCATACTACTACTACTAATACTACTACAACTAATACTACTACTACTACAACTACTGCAACTAATACTCCTACTCCAACAACAACAACAACTATTACTACTCCTACTCCTGCTCTTGCCACTAATACTACTACTCCTACAGCTACTATTGCTATTGCTACCCCAACTCCTACTCCTACTCGCACTACTGCCACTACTACTACTACATCTACACCTACGACTACTACTGCAGTACTTACTACTAATACTACTAGTACTACCACTACTAATACTATTACAACTACTACTACTGCTACTACTACTACCACTACAACTACTACTCCTATTACTACTACTTCTAGAACTACTACCCCTATTACAGCAGCTACTATAGCTGCTATTATTGTTACTACTGCTACTGCTACTACTACCACTAGAACTACTACAACTAATACTACCACTACAACTACTTCTACTATTACTACTAGTACCACCACTACTACTATAATGGCTACTAACACAACTTTTACTACTACTGCTACTATTAATGCTACTACTACTCTACTACAACTACTACTTCTGCAACAACTACTATTATTATAACTATTGCTGCTGCTACTACTTCCTCTACTACTCCTACTACTTCTACTACTGCTACCGCAACAGCCTCTACTACTACTACTACTCCTACTCCTTCTACTTTTACTACTACTACAACTATTACTATGACTCCTACTACTACTACGACTACTGCGACTACTCCAACTTGAATTGCTGCTACTTCAGCTACTACCACTCCAACTCCAACTCCTACTCCTACTCCTACAACTATTCCAAATACTACTACTTCTACTATAACTACTTCAACTACTACTATAGGTACTATTACAATAATTGCTACTGCTAATGCTACTACTACTACTACTACTACTACTACTACTACTACTACTACTACTACTACTACTACTATTACTACTACTACTACTACTCCTACTTCAACTACTACTACTTCTATTACTACTGCTACTACTACTACTACTACTACTCCTCCTCCTCCTCCTACTTCAACTACTACTACTACTATTACTACTACTACTACTACTATTGCTGCTGCTGCTGCCATTGTTCCTACTACTCTGACTACTCCAACTAAATGTATTACGGCCACTCCTACTACTACTACTATTGCTGTAGCTACTACTCTTATTACCACTCGTACTCCAACTCCTACTCCTCCAACTACTACTATTACTCCTCCTACTACTACTGCTACTAGAACTACTCCTACAAGTACTACTACCACTCCTACTCCAACTCCTACTCCTACCACTCATCTGACAACTACAGCCACTACAATTACTACCATTACTACTGCTCCTACTACTATTGCTACTACTTCTACAACTACCACAACTACGGCTACTACTACTACTATTACTACAGTTACTACAATTACCACAACTACTCTTATTGCTACTATTACTACTACTAGTGCTAGTACTACTACAACTACAAACACTACTATTGCAGCTACTACTACTACTACTTCTTCTATTACTAGTACAACTGCTCCTACTCCAACTACTATAGCTACTACTACTCCTACTACCACTGCTCCGATTACTATTAATCCAACTCCTCCTCTTATTACTACAACTACTCCTACTCCTGCTCCTGCCACTACTACTATAACTCCTACTCCTCCAACTGCTACTATTACACCTACTCCTACTCTTACTCATACTACGCTAGTACTAGTACTACTACGACTATTACTGCAACTACTCCTGCTCGCACTACTACTACTACTATTCTAACTCATACTGCTATGACTCGTACTACTACTACTACTACAATTACTACTACTCCTCCTACTCCTACTCCTACTCATACTACTATTGCTGCTGCTGCTGCTGCTGCTCCTGCTCCTTCTCCAATGCCTACAGCTACTTATACACCTATGACTACTACTACTTTTATTACTACCAATACTAATATTACTACTACTACTACTAGTACTCTTATAATGACTACTACTACTACTACTACTATTACTACTACTACTATTACTACTACTACTACTACTACTACTACTACTACTACTACAATAATTACTAATACAACTTCTACTACTATTACCTCTACTTCTACAGCTGCAACTATTACTGCTACTGCTGCTGCTGCTGCTGCTACTACTACTACTACTACTACTATACTACTACTTACTAAATACTACTGATACTACTACTACTACGACTACTACTACTACTAATAGTACTACTACTAGTGGGCTATTAGTACTACTACTACTACGACTACTACTACTACTACTAACCACTACTATACTACTACTACTAACTATTGACTACTTACTACTACTACTTGGTCTAATTCTAAATACTATTAAATGACTAGTCGACTACTAGTCACTAACTACTACTACTAGTACTACTACAACTACTACTACTACTACAACAACTACTACTATTAATATTGCTGCTACTACTTCTACTGCTACTAATAGTACTATAACTACTACTGCTAAATTGACTACTTATGCCACTACTACTATTGATCCTGCTACTAACACTACTACTACTACTACTACTTGTGCTACTGCTCCTACTACTACTCCTACAAGTACTACTACTACTAGCACTACACGGATTGCCACTCCTACACCAACTCCCGCTCCTAACACTCCTCTGACAATTACAACTGCTACAACAACTACTACTCCCACTATTACTGCTACTGCTTCTACTACTAGCACCACTACTACTGCTACTGCTACTATTGTTACTATTGTTACTACTATTACCACTATTACTCCTATTGCTACTACTACTACTACTCTTTCAGTTGCTACTACTGCTACTAGTTGTATTACTACTAAAACTTTTGCTACTCCTACTCCAACCCCTACTACTACGACTACTCCTACTGCGATTACCACTACCACTACTCCAATTATAATTACTCCCACTCCTGCCCTTACAACTACTACCAATACTACTAGTGATAATAGAAGCATTAATACTGCTAGTAGTATTAGTGTCAACAATAACGACTGTAGTAGGAGGAGGAGTAGTAGTAGTAGTCGTAGCAATATTAGTTCCCACAGTAGTAGTAGCAGTAGTAGTAGGAGTAGCAGCTACTACTATAGTACTGCTACTCCTAATCCCACTACTACTTCTACTACTATTACTACAATAATTGTTACTACTACAACTATTACTTCTAGTAATACTACAAATACTACTACTACTAGCACTACTACTACTCTAATGACTACTACTATTACAACTACTAATACTACTACTGCTACTACCACTACAAGTACCACTACTCCTTTTCCTACTACTAGTACTCCTACTGCTACTAGCGCTACTACTTGTATTGCTACTAATACTACCTCAATAACTATCATTGCTAATACTACTACTGCTACAACTACTCCTATTGTTACTACTACTACTGCTACTACTACTACTACGCCTAATACTTCTACTACATGTAGTTGTTTTAACAGTACAAGTAGTAGTAGGAGCTGGAGTAGTAATAGAAGTAGTAATAGTAGTAGCAATAGCAATGGTAGTAGTAGTAGTAGTTGTAGAAGTTGTATTAGTAGTAGTAGTAGTAGTAGTAATACTAGTAGTAGTGGGAGTAGTAGTAGCAGTAGTAGTAGCAGCAGCAGCAGTAGTAGTAGTTGCAGCAGCAATAGGAGCAGTTGTAGTAGTGGCAGTATTAGCAGAGGAAGTTGTAGAGGTGGCAGTAGTAGTAGCAATAGTAGTAGTAGTAGTAGTAGTAGTTGTAGGAGTAGTAGCAGTAGCAATAGGATCAGTGGTAGTAGTAGTAGTAGTAGTAATAGTAGTGGTACTAGTAGTAGCAGTAGTACTAATAGTAGTGATAGTAAGTTAAGTAGTAGTAGAAGAAGTAGTAGTAGTAGTAGTAGTAGTAATAATAGTAGTAGTAGTAGTAGTATTAGTAGTAGTAGCATTAGTAGTAGTAGTGGTAGTAGTGGTAGTGGTAGTAGTAGTAATAGTAGTAGTTGTGGTACTAGTAGTAGTAGTAGTAATAGTAGTGGCAGTAGTTGTACTAGTAGTAGAAGTAGTAGTAGTAGTGCTAGTAGTAGTATTAGTAGTTGTAATTGCAGTAGTTATTGGAGTAATAATAGTGCTAGTAGTAGTAGTTGTAGTAGTAGTTGTAGTAGTAGTGGTATTATTAGTAGTAGTAGAAGTAGTAGTAGTAGTAGTAGTTGAAGTAGTAGTAGCTATAATAGAATTAGTTGCAGTAGTAGTAGAAGTAGTAGTAGTAGTAGTAGTAGGAGAAGCAATAGGAGTAGTAGCATTAGTAGCAGTAGTAGTTGTAGTAGTATTTGTAGTAGTAGTAGCAGTCATAGTAGTAATAGCAGCAGCACCAATAGTAATAGTAGTTTTTGTAGTAGCCATATTAGTAGCAGTAGTAGTAATAGTAGTAGCAGGAGTAGCAGTAGCAGCAGTGGTAGTAGTAGTAATAGTAACAGAAGTAATAGAAATAGTAGTAATAGTAGCAGAAGTAATAGAAGTAATAGTAATAGCAATAGTAGTAATAGAACCAATAGTAGTAGCAATAGCAGCCGTAGTAGGTGTAGTTGTAGTAGTTGTGATAGTAGTAGTAGTAGCTATAGTTGCGGTAGCAGTAAAATTTGTAGTAGTTGTAGAAGTAGACGTATTACTACAATTGGTAATATTGGTAGTAGTAGTAGGAGCAGTAGTAGCAGTTGGAGTTTTCGTAATAGTAGTAGAAGTAGCTATAGCAGTAGTAATAGGAGTAGTAGTAATGATAGTAGCAGTAGTAGCATTTTATAATAGCAGCCTCAGTAGTAGTAGTAACAGTAGTTGCAGCAACAGCAGTCGTAATAGCTGTAGTAGCAACCTTAGTAGTAGTTGAAGTTGTAGTAGCAGGAGTTGTAGTAGCAGCAGTTGTAGTAGTTGTTGTAGTAATAGAAGAAGTAGTAGTAGTAGCAGTAGTAGTAGGAGGAGTAGTCATAGCAGTAGTAGTAGTAGTAGTAGTAGTAGCAGTAGGAACATTAGTAGAAGTAGTAGTACTAGTGGTGGTGGTGGTAGCAGTAGTTGTAGTAGTTATTGTTGTTATTGAAGGAGAAGTAGTAGTAGTAGTAGTTATAGTTGTAGTTCTTGTATTTGCTGTAGTTGTAGAAGTAGTAGTATTAGTAGTAACGATAGTAGTATTAGTAGTAACGATAGTAGTAGAAGAATTAGTAGCTTCATTAGTTGTAATAGTAGTAGTAGAAGTAGTAGAATTGGTAGCAGTGAAGTAGCAATAGTAGAAGTAGTAGCAAAAGTTGTAGCAGTGTAGTAGCAGCAGAAGTAGTAGTTGTTGTAATAGTAATAGGAAAATTCATAATAGTAATTGTAGTTGTAGCAACAACAACAACAACAATAGTAGTAGTAGTTGTTGTAGCAGCTACAACAACAACAACAACAGCTATAGTACTATTAGTAGGGGTAGTAGTAGTAGTAGTATTACTATCCATAGTAGTAGCGGTAGTAGTAGTAGTAAAGCAATGGTAGTAGTTGTTGTTGTTTTATCTATAGTAGTAGTAGTAATAGTACTAGTAGAAGTAGTAGTAGTAGCGAGAGTAGTAGTAGTAGCACTAGTTGTTGCAGTAGTAGTTGTAGTAGTTACAGTAGTAGTAGTCGTAGCTACAGTAGTAGTAGTAGCTGTAGAAGTTGTAAGAGTAGTAGTAGCAGTAGTAATAGTTGCAGTTGTATTACGAGGAGGAGTAGTAGTAGTAGTACTTGTAGTAGTAGCACTAGTAGCAGTAGTAGCAATAGTAGTAGCAGTAGTAGTGGTAAAAGTAGTAGTTGTGGTTATAGTCATAGTAGTAGTAATAGTAGTAGTTGTTGTAGCAGCAATAGTAGTAATAATAGCAATAGTAGTAGTAGTAGTAGTAGTAGTAGTAGCAGCAGTAGTAGTGGTCATCGTTGTTGTACTGGCAGTAGAGTGGTAGCAGTAGCAGCAATAGCAGTAGTCGCAAAAGTAGTAGTACTAGTAGTAGCAGTTGCGAAAATAGTAGGAGTAGTACTAGTAGTATTAGCAATAGTAGTTGCAGCAGAAGTAGCAGAATTAGTAGTAGTATTAGTAGTAGATACACCAATAGTATAGTTGTAGTAGTATAAGTAGCGCTAGTAGAAGTAGTAGGAGACGTAGTAGTAGTAATAGTAGTAGTAGTAGCAATAATAGCAACAGCAACAGTTGTAGTTGTAGGAATAGTATAGCAGTAGTACCTGGAGAAGTAGGATCAGTAGTAATAGTAGCAGTAGTTGCAATTGGTGCAGTTGTAGCAGTAGTAGTGGTAGTGGTGGTGGCAGTAGTAGTAGTAGCGGTTGTTGTAGCAATAGCAGTAGTAGCCGAAGTAGTAGTAGTAGTACTATTAGTAGTAGTAGAAGTAGTTATTGTAGTAATATTAGTACTAATGACAGCAACAGTAGAAGTTGTGGAGTGGGAGTAGTAGTAGGAGTAGTACTAGTTGGAGTATTTGCAGTGGCAATAGTAGTTGTAGTAGTAGTAGCAGTAATTATTGATGTTATAGTAGTAGTAGTATTATTAGGAGTGGTAGTTCGAGTAGGAATTGGAGTTGGAGTAGTAGTAGTAGTAGTTATTGTAGTTGTGGTAGTACTAGAAGTAGTTGGGGTAATAGTAGTAGTAGTTGTTGTAGTAGTAATAGCTATAGTACTAGTAGTAGGAGTGGTAGTTGGAGTAGTAGTAAGACTAGTATTAGTTGGCGTAGGGGTAGTAGAAGCAATAAGACTAGTAGTAGCAGTTGGAATTGGAGTACTAGGAGTAGGAGTAGTAGTAGTTGGAGTAGTTGGAGTAGGCATTGGAATAGTAGTAGTAGTAGTAAGAGGAGGAGTGTTAGCAGTAGTTGTAGTAGTAGGAGTTGTTGTAGTTGTAATAGTAGTAGTAGTAGTAGTAGGATTTTTTGGATTAGTAGTAGTGTTTGTAATAGTAGCAATAATAGTTGTAGCAGGAGTAGTAGTGGCTATAGGTGTAGGAGTTGGAGCAATAGTTGGAAGAGTAGTAGTAGTAGTATCAGTAGTTGTAGTAGTAGTAGTGGCACTAGTAGTATAGCTAGGAGGAGTGGTAGCAGTAGCAATTATACTAGTAGTAGAAGTAGAAGTATTAGTAGTAGTAGTAGACGTAGTCATAGTTGTCATTGTAGTAGTCAGTGTAGGAGTAATTGTAGCAATAGTCAGAGTAAGAGTAGTAGTAGTAGGAGGAGGAGGAGTAGGAGTAGGAGTAGTAATAGTAGAAGTAGTTGTAGTATTAGTAATAATAAAAATAATAGTATTAGTAGTAGTAGTCGTAGTTGTTGTAGTAGTGGTAGTAGTAGAAGTAGTAGTAGTATTACGAGTAGTATGAGTAGTAGTGGTAATAGTAGGAGTAGTTATAGCTGGAGTTCTGGTGGTAGTAGTAGTAGTAGGAGTAGTTATAGCAGTAGGAGTTGTAGTAGGAGTAGTAGTAGCAGTAGGAGTTGCAGTAGTAGAAGTAGTAGAAGTAGAAGCAGCAGCAGTAGTAGTTGTGCTAGTAGTAGCAGTACTACTCGCATCAGTAGTAGTAGCAACAGCAATAGTAGTAGTAGTTGTAGTAGTAGTAGTAGTAGTAGTTGGGGTAGTAGTGGCAGTGGTAGTAGTGGATGAAGTTGGAGTAGTGGTACTCGTGGTAGTAGCAGCTGGTGTTGGACTAGGAGTAGTAGTAGTACTTGGTGTGGTAGTCGTATTATTGGTAGTAGTTATAGTGGTAGTAGTAGTAGTGGTAGTAGTAGTACTACTAGTAGTAGCAGTTATAGTGGTAGCAGAAGCAGCAGTAGTAGTAATGTTGGCAGTAGCAACAGTAGTAGTAGTAGTAATAGTAGTAGTAGTTGTTGTTGCAGTAGGAGTAGTGGCAACAGTAGTTGTCATAGTAATAGTTGTACTAGTAGTAGTAGTAGTAGTAGTAGCAGTAGCAGTTGGAGTAGCTATGGTAGTCGTAGTAGTAGCAGTAGCGGTTGCAATAGTAGCTGTAGTAGTTGTAGTAGAAGTAGTGATAGTAGCAATAGTATCCGAAAAATAGCAGCAGCAGTAGGAATAGTAGTAGTAGTTATTATTGTAGCAGTAGTAGCAGCAATAGAAGTAGGAGTTGTAGGAGTAATTATAGTAGTAGTAGTAGTAGTAGTAGTAGTAGTAGTAGTAGTAGTAGTAGTAATAGTAGTAGTAGTAATAATAGTTGTTATCGTTGTTCGTTGTTGTAGTACCAGCAAAAGTAGCAGTAGTATTGGTGGAAGTAATTATAGTAGTCGGAGTTGGAGTAAAAGTAGTAGTAGTAGTAGTTGCGGTTATTGTGGTAGTTGTTGTACTAGTAGTTGCCATAGGAGTAGGAGTAGTAGTAGTAGTAGTAATAGTAGAAATAGTAGTAATAGTAGTAGTTGTAGTAGCAACAGCAGTAGTAGTAGTTGCTGTAGTGCTTTTAGTTGTTGTTGTAGTAGCAGTTGTTGTAGTAGTAGTAGTAATAGTATTAATAGTACTAGCAGTGGTAATAGTAGTTGTCGTAGTAGAAGTCGTAGTAGTAGTAGTAGTAGTACTAGTAGTATCAGCGGCGGTAGCCATAGGAATTGGAGCAGCAGAAGTAGCAGTTGTAGTAGTAGGAGAGTTTGGAGTTGTAGTAGTAGTAGGAGTATTAGTTAGAATAGTAGTTATAGCAATAGTTGTAGTACTATTTGTTCCAATATGAGTATTAGAATTATTAGTAGTAGTTGTAGCAATTGGAGCAGTAGTAGCAGTAGTAGTAATAACAATAATAGTAGTAGTACTAATAGCTGACGTAGTAATTATAGTAGTAGTAGTAGTAATCATAATTGGAGTAGTAGTTGTTAGAGTAATGGTAGTAGGAGTAGTAGTAATACACAGAGTTGGTGTTGGAGTAGGAGTAGCAGCAACAGTAATAGTGGTAGGAGTAGAAGTAGTAGAAGTTGGAGTAGGAGCAAGAATTGTTGTATTAGCAGTAGTAGCAGTAGTAGGAGTAGTAGTAGTTGCAGTTATGCTAGTAGTAGAAGTAATAGTAGTAGCAACAATAGTATTTGTTGTAGTATTAGTAGTAGTATTAGTAGTAGTAGTAGTGGTTGTAATAGTAGTAGTAGTAGTTGTAGGAGTGGCGGTAGAGGAAAGAGTTATAGTAGTAGTAGCAATGGCAGCAGTACTGGTAACAACACTAGTAGGTGTAGTAGTCCTAGTAGTAGTTGTAGTTGTAGTTGTAGTAGTTGTAGTAGCAGTAGCAGTAGGTGTAATAGATGTAGTTATAGTAGTAGTAGTTGTTGTTGTTGCTGTAATAGTAGTATTTGTAGTAGTAGTAGTAGTAGTAGAAGTTCTAGTAACAGCAGTAGTACGGGTTGGAGGAGTAGTAGTAGTAGCGGTAGTTGTGATATTAGTAGTAGTAGTAGTAGCAGTTCTAGGAGTAGTTGTAGAAGTAGGTGTAGGAGTAGGAATAGTAGTAGTCGTAGTAGTAGTAGTAGTAATAATGGTAGTAATAGTAGTTGTAATAGTAATAGTAGCAATAGTTGTTGTAGGAGTAGTAGTAGTAGTAGCAGCACTAGTAGTAATAGAAGTAGTTGCAGTTGTATAAGTAGTAGTAGTAGAACCAGTAGAGTAGTAGCAGCAGCAGCAGTAGTAGTAGCAATTGTAGTAATAGCAGAAGTAGCCGTAGTAGTAGTAGTGGATGTAGCAGTTGTGGTAGTAGTAGTAGTAATAGTACTAGTAGTAGTTGTAGTAGCAACTGCAGAAGTAGTAGTAATAGTAGGAGCAGAAGAAGAAGAAGAAGAAGAAGCAATACTAGTATGAGCAGTAGCAGGAGTAGTAGTATTGGGAGTAGAAGTGGTAGCACTAGTAGTAGTAGTAGAAGTAGTTGTGGTGGTGGTGGTAGTAGTAGTTGTTGTGGAAGTAGTTGTTCTGGTAGTCGTTGAAGTAGTAGTAGTAGTAGTAGCAATAACAGTAGTATCAGTAGTTGTATTCATACTAGTAGTAGCTATAGTAGTAGTAATAATAATAGTAGTAGTAGTAGTATCAGTAGCAGCAGTACTCGAAGTAGTAGTAGTAATAGTAGTAGTAGTACTAGTAGCAGCAGTAATAGTAGTAGTAGTCATAGTAGTAGTTGTTGTAGTGGTAGCAGCAGCAGCAGTAATCATTGCTACAGCATTAACAGCAGTAGTTGTAGAAGTAGTAGGAGAAGTTGTGGCAGCTATATTAGCAGTAGTAGTAATAGTTTCAGTTGTAGTAGTAGTAGGAGAACTCGTATTAGCAGTAGTAGTAGTAGTTATAGTTGTAGCAATAGTGAGAGTAGTAGTTGTAGTTGGAGAAGTTGAGTAGTAGCAGCGGCACAAGTTGTAGTCATAGTAATAGTTCAAGTAGTAGTCATTGTAGCAGCAGTAGCAATGGTAGTAGTAGTAGCAGTTGTGCTAGTTGTGGTTTTAGTATTAGTAGTAGTAGTAGTAGTAGTAGTAGGAGTAGTATAAGTAGGAGTAGGAGCAGTAGTAGCTGTATTAGTAGTAGTAGTAATAGCCGTAGTCGTAGTAGTAGCTGTAGGGGCGATAGTAATAGTAGTAGTAGTAGTGGTAGTAACAGTAGTAGTAGTAGCAGTGGTTATTTTACTAGCAGTAGCAGTAACAGCAGAAGTATTAGTAGTCGTATTAGTAGCAGTAGTGGCAATAGTAGCAGCAATAGCGGTAGTACCAGAAGTAGCGGTTGTAGCAGTAGTTGTAGTAGTAGTAGTAGTTGCAATAGTAGTAGTCAAAGTAGTAGCAATAGTAATAGTAGTAGTAGTAGTACCAATTGTAGTAGTAGTAGCAATAGTAGTAGCAGAAATAGTGGTAGTTGGAGGAGTACTAGTAGTAGCAGTAGTAGAAGTAGTAGTAGTTGTAGTAGTAGTAGTAGTAGTAGTATTAGTAGTAGCTGTAGTACTAGAAGTAGCAGTAGCAGCTGTAGTAATAGTAGGGGAGGTAGTAGTTGTAGCAGTAGCAGTAGTAGTCGGAGAAAGTAGTAGTTGTAGCATTTGAAGTAGTATGTGTAGTAGTAGCTAAAGAAGTAATAGTAGTAACAATAGCTCTAGTAGTGGTCGCAGTAGTACTCGTAGCAGTAGTAATTGAAGTAGTGGTAGTTGTAATAGTAGTAGTAAAAGTACTAGTGGTAGTAATAGAAGTAGTAGTAGTAAAAGTAGTAGTAGTAGCAGCAATAGTAGTAGCAAAAGTAGTTGTAGTTGGAGGAGTAGTAGTTGTAGTTGTAGTAGTAGTAGGAGTAGTAGCAGTTTTGGTAGAGGTAGTAGCAGCAGCAGCAGTAGTAGTAATAGTAGTAGTAGTAGTGGTAGTAGCAATAGCCATAGTAGTTGTAGCATTTGTGGTAGCAAAAGTAGAAGTGGTAATTGTAGTAGTAGCTGTAGTAGTCATAGTAGTAGTAGTAGTTGTTGTTGTTGTAGTAGTAGTAGGAGGAGGAGAAGTAGTAGTATTAGCAGTAGCAGTGGTAGTAATAGTATTAGTAGTAGTAGTAGTATTAGTAGCAGTGGTAGTAATAGTAGTAGTAGTTGTTGTTGTTGTAGCAGTAGTAGGGGTAGTAGTGATAGCTCTAGTAGGAGCGACAGAAGTAGGAGTAGTAGCAATAGCAATTTGAGTAGTAGTAGCAGCAGCAGTAGTAGTTGGAGAAATATTAGTAGTAGTAGTAGTAGTAGTAGCTATTGTAGTAGTAGCCGTAGTAGTCGAAGCAACTATAGTAGTAATAGTAGTAGTAGCAGCAGCAGTCAGAGTAATAGTTGTAGTAGTAGTTGTTGTTATTGTTGAAGTAGCTATAGTAGTAGTAGTAGTAGCAATAGTAGCAGGAGTGGTTGTTGCCGTAGTGGTTGTAGAAGTAGTAGTAGGAGTATGATTGGTAAAAATAGCAACAGTAGTAGTAGTTGTAGTAGTTATTGTTGTTCGTGTAGCAGTAGTAGTAATAGTTGTAGTAGAGATAGTCGAAGGAGTAGCAGAAGTAGTAGTTATTGCAGCAGCAATAGTTATAGTAGCGGGAGTACTAGCAGTAGTTGGAGAAGTAGTTGTCCTTTTTGTTAAAGTAGCAATAGTAGTAGTAGTAGTAGCAGAAGGTGTAGTTGGAGGAGTAGCAGTAGGGGTGTAGTAGTGGTAGCAGCAACAGTTGCAGTAATAGTAGTAGTAAGTATCAGTCGTAGGATTAGTGGTTATAGCAGTCGGAGGAGAAGGAGTAGTGGTTGTAGCAATCGGAGGAGAAGGAGTGGTAGTAGCATATGTAGTGGTAGGAGTGGTAGTAGTAGTGGAAGTTGTAGCAGCAGTATAGTGGTAGTAGTAGCAGTCGTAGTAATAGTAGTAGTAGCAGAAGTAGTTGCAAGAGTAGTAGTCGCCGCAACAGTACTTGTTGTAGCTGTTGTAGTAGTAGTAGTATTAGTAGTAGCTGGAGTAGCAGCAAAAGTAGTAGTAGTAGCAGGAGTGGTAGCAGTAGCAGTAGTAGTCGTAGCAATTGTAGTAGTTGTAGTGGTAGCAGCAATAGTAGTAGTTGTAGTAACAGTAGCAGTAGTAGTAGTAGTAAAAGTAGTAGCTGGAGCAGTAGTACCAATAATAGTAGTAGTAGTAGTAGTTTTAGACATAGTAGTTGTAGTAGTAGTAGAAGCTATAGTAGCTGAAGTAACAGTAGTAGTAGTAGCAGCAACAGTTGTAGCAGTTGTAGCGGTACTAGCAGCAATAGTAGTAGTTGTAGTAGTAGTAGTAGGACTAGGAGTAATAGTAGTAGTAATAGTAGCTATAGTAGCCATAATAGTAGCAGTAGTTGTAGTAGCTGTCGTAGCAGTAATAGCAATTGCTGTTGTAGCAGCAGTAGTAGTAATAGTAGTTGAAGTAGTAGCAAGAGCAGCAGTAGTACCAGTAGTAGTAGTAGCCATAGTAGCAGTTGTAGTAGTAGTAGTAAAGTAGTATTAGCAGCGGTTGTACTTGTAGTAGTAGTAGAAGTAGGGCAAGTTGCAATGGGAGCAGTAGTAGTATAATAAGTAGTAGTGGTGGGAGAAGTAGAAGTAGTGGGAGAAGTAGAAGTAGTGGAAGTAGTAGTAGTTCTTATACTAGTAGAAGTAATAGTAGTAGCGGTAGTAGTAGTAGTAGCGGTAGTATTAGCAGAAGCAATAGTAGTAGTAGTAGTTATAGTTGTACTAGCAGTAGTAGTAGAAATTGGAGAAGTAGTAGTAGTGGTTGTAACAGCTATAGTACGAGTAGTAATAGTAGCAGTTGTAGGAGTTTTAGTAGCAGTAGCAGCAACAATAATAGAAGAAGTAGTTGTTGTGGAAATAGTTGTAATAGTAATAGTATTAGTAGTAGTTGTAGTAGCAGCAGCATAGGTGCTACTACTACTAGTAGTAGTAGTAGTAGTAGAAGCAGAAATAGTAGTAGGAGCAGTAGCATCAATAGTAGTAGTAGTAGTAGTAGCAGTAGCAGTAGCAATAGTAGGCGAAGTAGTAGTAGTAGTAGTAGTAGTAGTAGTAGTAGTAGTAGTAGTAGTAGTAGGGGTAGTAGTAGTAGAAGTAGTTGTTGTAGTTGTTGTGGTAGTAGCTGCAGTAGTAGTCATAACAGCAACATTTGGAGCAGTAGTTGCAGAAGTAGTAGTAGTAGTGGTGGTAGCTGTATTAACAGTAGTAGTAATTGTAGTTTCAGTATTAATAGTAGTAGCAATAGTCGTAGTAGCAGCAACTGTAGTAGTAGTAGCAATGGTAGTAGCAGTTATTGTAGTAGCAGTAGCAATAGTGGTTGGTGAATTAGAAAAGCAGTAGCAAGAACAGTAGTTGCAGTAGTAGGAGGAAAAGTAGTAGTAAAAGTACTAGTAGCAGCACAAGTAGTAGTTATAGTTGTAGTACGTATAGTAGTCGTTGTACTAGCACTAGCAATAGTAGCTATTGTAGCGGTTGTGCTAGTTGTAGTTTTAGTATTGGTGGTACTAGTAGTAGTAGGAGAAGTAGTATAAGTAGTAGTAGTAGGAGGAGTAGTATAAGTAGTAGTAGTAGTAGTAGTAGTAGTAGTAGCAGCAGCAGCAGCAGCAGTAGTTGTTGTAGCAGCAGAAGTAGGAGTAGTAGTTTTTGTAATTCTTGTGGTAGTAGTAGTAGTAGTAGTAGTAGTAGTACGTGTGCTAGTAGTAGTAGTAGTGGTAGTATTAGTAGTAGTAGTAGTGTTAGAAGTAGTGGTAGAAGTAGTGGTAGTAGTAGTAGTAATAGTTGCAATAGTAGTAGTTGTAGAAGTAGCAGCAGTAGTAGTAGTTAAGTAGTAGTAGGAGTTGTGGTAGTGTTAGTGACCTTCGTAGTAGCAGCGGAAGAAGTAGTAGTTATTGTAGTATTAGTAATTGTAGAAGAAGTTGTAGTAGTAGTGGTGGTGGTGGTAGTTGGAGTAGGAGGAACAACAGGAGTGGTAGTAGTAGTAGTAATTGTAGTAGTAGTAGTAGTGGAGATAGTTGTATTGGTAGTGGCTGTAGTAGTAGTTGTGGTGGTGGTAGTAGAAATTATTGTAGTAGTAGTAGTAGTAGGAGTAGAAGTTGTAGTAGTAGTATGAGTAGCAATAGCAGTAGTAAAATTAATAGTAGTATTAGTGGTAGTTGTAGTAGTAGCAGTAGTAGTTATTGTTCCAGTAGTCGTAGAAGCAGTATCAGTAGTTGTTGTTGTTATAGTATTAGTAGTAGACGAAGTAGTAATAGTAGCAGTTGGAGTAGTAGTTGTAGTTGTAGTCGTAGTTGTAGTCGTCATCGTCGTCATCGTCGTCGTAGTAGTAGTAGTAGTACTAGTACTAGTTGCTGTTGTTATTGTTGTAGCAGCAAGAGTAGTAGTAGTAGTAGTATAACAGCAGTAGCAACAATAGTAGCAGTAGCACAAGACATAGTAGGAGTAGTAGTAATGGTAGTTGCAGCAGCAGTTGTTGTAGTAGTGTAGTAGTAGTATCAACAATAGTAGAAGTAGTAGTTATTATAGTAATAGCTGTAGTAGAAACAGTACTAGTAGTGGTAGTGGTAGTAGTAGTAGCAGCAGCAGTATCAAAAGTAGTTATAGTAGGAGTCATAGTAGTTGTCGTAGTAGTCATTTTAGTAGGAGTAGTAGTAGGAGTAGAAGTAGGAGTAGAAGTAGGAGCTAGAGTAGTTGTAAGAGTTGTAGTAGTAGTAGTCGTACTACAAGGAATAGTAGTAGTAGTAGTATTGGTCGAAGTAGTACTAGTAGTAGTAGGACTAGCAATAACTGAAGTATTGGTAGTAGTAGTAGTAGTCATAGCCATAGTAGTAGTAGTAGTAGTAACAGCAGTAGTAGTTGCAATAGTAGTAGTAGTAGTAGATGTAGCTATAGCAATACTAGCTATAGGAGCAGCAGTAGTAGCTGGAGTAGTAGTGGTAGTATTAGTAGTTGTAACAGTAGTAGTAGCAGCTACAAAAGTGGCAGCAGTACTAGTAGTAGTAGCTATAGTAGTTGTAGTAGTTGTAGTAGTAGTAGGAGCAGCAGCTATACTAGTAGTAGTTGTTGTAGTATTAGCAGTTGCAGTAGTAGTAGTAGTAGCAATCATAGTAATAGCAGTTATAGGAGTAATAGTAGTAATAGTAGTTATAGTATGTAATAGTTATGGTAGAAATAGTACTAGCACGGGCAGTAGCAGTAGTAGTTAGAGTTTTAGTTGGAAGAGGAGGAGTAGCAGTAATAGTAGTAATTGTAGCAGTAGTAGTAGTACCCGCAGTTATAGAAGTAGTAGTAGTAGTGGTGGTAGGAGTAGCAGTAGATCTAGTAGTAGTAGTCGGAGTAGCAGTAGTAGTAGTGGTTGTTGTTGTACTACTTGTAACAGTAGTAGTAGTAGTCGTAGTAGTAGTAGTAGTAGCAGTAGTAGTAGAAATAATAGGAGTAATAGAAGTAGTTGTAGCAATACTTGTGGCATTTGCAATTACAGCAGTAGTCGCAGTAGTAGTCTTAGCTCTACTAGTAGCAGTAGCACAAGTAGTTGTAACAGTAGTAGTAGATGTTCGCAGTAGTAGCAATTACTACAGTAGTAGCAGCAGTAGTAGCAATAGTAGTAGTTCGTGTTGTAGTAGTCATAGGAGCAGCTGCCATAGTTGTAGTAGTGGTTGCAATATTAACAGTAGTTGTAGTAGTACTCATAATAGTAGTAATAGTAGTAGCGGTAGCAGTTGTAGTAGTAATAATAGTAATAGTAATAGTCGTAAGTAGTAGTAACAGAAGAAATAGTAGTAGTAGTAGTTGATACAGTAGTAATGGTAGCAGTACTAGTAGTTGTAGTTGTAGTATTAGCAGTAGTAGCAGTCGCAGTAATAGATATAGAGGAAGTAGCAGAGGAGTAGTAGCAGTACCAGTAGTAGTAGTAGTTGTAGTAGTCATAGTAGTAGTAGTAGTAGTAATAAAAGTCGCTGGAGTAGTCGGAGTAGCCGTAGTAATTACAACCACTTCCACCACTTCTACTACTACACGACTATTACTACTACTACAACCATTTCCACCACTCCTACTACTTTGTTTCGGCCGAAACAGCTTGGTTTTGGCCGGTACCCAAATGAAATCAGAAATTTTGTTTCAGTTAGGGTTTACTGTTTGCGTAAGTTCATCTTCTTCGTTTCGTTGGCGACGAGAGTGAGTAGAGCGAGCGGAGTGAGCGCGGGGCGAGCTCGCACGGGAATTAAGGCCGATGATGCCATCGGGGTTGGGCACATAGGACACAAGCATTGGCACGTGGTCATAGAAGTCACCATGCTCGTTGTAGGTGATAAGGAGCGCCATCTTGTTCCACTGTGGACTCTCCTGGAGCGTCTCATATACCTCCTTGACAAACCTTTGGCCGCAGGTAATGTCGTGGGACGAGTGGTCATCATTGACCGGAAATAGCTCGATGTCGAAGTAGCCCTACTCAATGACGACGTAGTAGGGGAGCTTGGCCTGGCGAGTGTGTCGCTTGAAGGTGAGCTTATAGTTGTTGAACTTGACCAAGTGTTTGAGCTTCCGAAGGCTCTTGAAGAAGAGCATGGCCGAGATGTTTTGGTAGTAGATCCCGCAGCTAAGGCCATCCTCATCCAGGGAGTCGAAGATGGTCTTTTGGGAAAGCCGTGGATGAGGTCCTTGCCGACGTTGCTGGATGCCCCGTGGGAGGTGGCCGAGCTGACGTAGAAGCGGTTGGCCTGGGTGGACGTCGGCATGGACGCGAACCAGCGGTCGAAGATGGCGAACTCGTTAACAAGAGCGGTGTAGACGGGAATGCAGTCAGGGGTGAATCTTCTCAGAACGTTGCGGGGCATGCCCTCTCCCATGGAGTGGGCCTACTGGATGAAGCCGTTCATGGGGGCGGGGTCAGCGGAGGCATTGGCGGAGCCGAAGATCTGCTCACGGATGTGCTGGAAGGAGTGGCTGGGGTCTGATTCGATGAAGACAGCGTCTTGGGAGACGAAGACCTCGGGGGAGGAGGGGTCGGAGGCGAAGAGGCGGTTGGACTCACGACTGATGAGGCCATCGATGTTGGGGCACGAGGACTTGAGCCAGCCGAGCATGTGGTCGAAGGAGCGGTTCTCCATGGCGAGGATGACCACTGTCTTGATCGGGCCCAAGCCCTACCACCTCTGCTGCTGCTCCTCCAGGCACTGCGTTGACAGCAGCAGAGGTCGGATCTAGGTGAGAGCCCCGAGTTTGCGACGGGAGTTCCATTTCAATTCTCCATTTTTTGGTTTCCTTCATTCAAATAAAAGGAGACTAGGATATCGGGTGGCGGCCTTGGATGTTATCGGACAGAGAGCTGGAGAGCTCGATGAATGAATATAGCCGTACCATGATCAGAGAAAGGCCTGGCAACCGTCAGATCAGCTCATCATACTTCTTCTGGATTCAAGCTGAATCTAAAATATATTAAACTAACTACAATAATTAGAACCTGGGATATTACAAAATCTAGATAACATTAAGTGGGTTCATAGCTCAGTGGTAGAGCAATTGACCGTAGATCAATAGGTCACCTATTTGAACCCGGTTCGGCCCATTTTCGGTTTGACAAATTAACTAAGGGTGCATTGGCTTTTAGAAAAAATCAATTTCTACAAAATTAGAAGCTCTTATGTTTGTCTTTGATTTTGAACCAATTGGCCAGAAATTAAAGTCCATAAAAAAATTTTTACATCACATGAGGCGACTAATGGCAATTAGTTTTCAAACTTTTTAATAATTAAAGATATATGCTAAAAAATTCTAATAATTAGAATATTTTAAATATTTTAGACATTCAATGTGTTTTTAGGAATTAATTTTAAAATTTTAATAATTAAAACATCATAGATATTTAACATATTTTTAAAGCAAAAAATTAATATTGATATTCAAATTTTTGAGTACACTCAAGTATTTTCAAATTTAGAAAATTAAAATTCCCCGAATGAAACAAAAAAATTTAAAAAATCAAGATTTTCAAATTCCTCAAACTAAAGACACAAAAAATTTAAAATGTTCGAGATTTTTGAGTCCTCAACACCAATTTCTTGCAAAACAAACATGGCCAAGTATAAGAAAATAAAATAAAATTTTGTGTATTGTGAATTTCGAATTTGTTTTTTAAAACCTCTTTTCTGGACTACCAAAAACATTTGGGAATAGTTGTAACATGTCATGTCTTGCAACTTACAATAAAATAGAAACTTTTAAGGTTTATTATGATGATTTCATTGACACAATGTACATTTTCAATTGGAAGGAGCATAAATACAAAGATTGAACAATAAGAATCATGGAGGAGATGAATGATGTTGAAAATCACATTGAAACTGAAATGTGATGTGACTCAAAGATAGTCATGTAACAAAATCATATTATTGTTTGCTTTCTCAGGACCCAGAATGTGAAGATTAGGCCCGATCAGATTCATTCATGGACTTGATGTAAAATAATCCGGTCCGACCTCTCAGCCTGAAGGTAAGGGCCATGGTGAGCGTGGTGGTAAGGGTCTTCTTGCCATGGTCGACGTGCCTGATGGTGCCGATGTTGACGTGGGGTTTTTTCACTTTAGAACCATTGCCACGAGATCGCGCAGAGCTAGTTATTCTTGCTCATATGCTTACAAATGCTCATCCGGATCATCCGGATACTGAATTTGTAATTTCACACTCAGATGTTGCAAACTCAACTGATGATGATTATAATGAATAGTTGTATCTTAGAATTTATAAATTATGTATGTGTGAAGTACATTTTAATGAAAGTTAAATGTGCTTATGTTAATTTTTAACTTTTAATCATATTCATATTACATCTTGCATGTTTTTTTAATACACTAATATATATTAAAAGTAGACTATATCAGTGACTAATTATGAAAATTAATTTTAATTAACTAAAATAATATTTAATATTATGGTAAAATTAAGTATAAATTCAATCCTAATTTTTTAAATTTTTCAGAATTTTTTTCAAAATTTTATCGTATTTTTAATTTGAAGTAAAAGTACAGTCAAAATATAGTCAAACTCTTGTCCACACCCAATTAATAATTAAAAAAAATCTTTTGACCGAAACCGAAACGGCTGAAATGTATCAATTTCACTGGGTCCCGAAACTGAAACCGAAACTGCAACCGAAAACCTTTACTACTACTATGACTACTACAACTACTACAATAACTTCCACCACTCCTTGTACTACAAACACAGCTACTACAACTATTACTACTATAACTACTACAACTAGTACTAGTATTACTACTACTGCTATTTCTATTACTATTATTACAACAACTACTACTCATGCGAAAACTATATGCCTAATACAACAACTACTACTAATACTGCTACCACTACTACTGTGACAACTACAACTACTACTACTATTATCACTACTGCTACGACTACAACTTCTACTTCTACGACTACACCGACTGTTACTCCTACCCCTGCTTCTACTCCAACTACCGTTGCTACTCCAATTACAACAACAACTACCACTACTACTACTATTATTACGACTACTACTGCTACTACTACAGTTGCAACTACTGCTATTATTACTGCTATTATAGTTACTACTGCTGCGGCAACTACAACTTCTGCTTTTGTTACAACTACTGCTATTATTGCTGTTAGTACTACTACTACTGTTGCTATTGCTGCGACAACTACTACTACTTCTACTACTTCTATAGCTTCTGTGGCTACTAGTACGACTAATAATACTACTACTACTCCAACTACTACTACTATAAACACTACTAATACTACTATTACTATTGCTTCCAATTTTACTACAACTAATATTCCTACCGCTACTGTTACTACTACAACTGCTACTACTGCTTTCTTTCTTGCTACTACTACTACACTATTACTACTGTTACTACTATGACTTCTACTACTACTACAATTGTTGCTACTACTACTACTACTACTACTACTATTCCGACTCCTACTCCTATTACGACAAGTACTACAACTACTGCTGCAACTACTACTCCTACTACTTTTATCACTACTAGAACTACTGCAAATATTATTACAACTACAACTACTAATACTGCTTCTACTACTAAAACTACAACAACTATTACTGCTACTAGTTCTACTACTACCACTGCTACTGCTATTAATTCTACTACTGTTATTGCTACTCCTACTACCAACACTACTACACCTACTCCTACTACTCCAGCAACTCATCATACTACAACTCCTCCTACTACTACTACAATTTCTACTTCCACCAACACTACTACTGCTACGGCAAATACAAATACTACTATCGCAACTACTATTACTACTACTATTAATACTACTACTACTACTACTACTAAAACTAGAACTACTACTACAAGTACTCATATTGCTGTTGCTACCCCAACTACCAGTAGTACTCCTACAACTACTATTACTACTACAATTACTTCTTCAACAACTACTAATACTACAAATAGTACTACTACTGCTCCGGCTACTACTAATATCACAACTACTACTACAACTCCTACTACTACTTCTACTACTATTGCTGCTACAACTACTGCTATTTCCACAACTACTTCGGCTTCTACTACTACTACTACTACCACCACTACTACTATTGCTATTACTACTATTTATACCACTGCTTCTTCTTCTACTACTACAACTACTACTACTCGCACTACTACTATTACTACTACTACTACTACTACTATTACTTCTAGTACCACTATTACAAAAACTTCTACAGCTACTACTGTTGCGATTCCTACTACTACAACTACTAACCCTGCAGCACTGCTACTGCTACGCCAACTATTACTACTACTACTACTATTACTACTACTACTACTCTTATTATTATTACTACGACTACTCCTACTACTACTACACCGACTACTATCCCTTCTCCTACTCCTACTCCTAGTCCTACTACTGCTCCTAGTGATACTACTACTACTATTTCTACTACAACTACCACTACTACCACGACTACTAATCTTATATTGAGTCCTACTACTGCTACTACTACTGCCACTACTACTCCTACTACTTCTACTATTACTAGGATTCCTACACCTACCTCTACTATCGCTATAACTATTCTTGCTCCTACTATTGCAACTACAACTACTACTACATCTACTACTCCAACTACTACTACTCCTTCTTCTATTCCCACTCCTAATACTACAAATACTACGCCTACTACTACTAATACTTTCGCTACTATTATTACAATACTTCTATTGTTGCAGCAGCCACTACTATTACAACTTTTACAACTACTCCTACTCCGGCTACTACTACTACTACTCCAGCTCTGATCACTGCTACTACTACAACAACTACTTCAGTTAATGCTACTACTCCTACTACTCCAACTACTACTACTTCAACTCTTACTCTTACTCAAACTCGTACTACTACTATTGCAACCAACAATAGTACAACTACTACTACCAATGCTACAACTATTACTATTTCCACTATGACTACTACTACTATTACCACTACTACTCCTACTACTACATCTACTACTACTGCTGCTACTGCTACTACTACTGCTACAATAACTACAAGCACTACTGCTACTACTGCTACCACAACAACAACCACTACTACAACTACTACTGCTACTTCTTCTACTATTACAACTACCACTCCTGCACCTACTCCTATTGCTGCTACTACTACTCCTACTCCTACTCCTACTCCTACTCCTACTCCTACTACAACAACTATTGCTCCTACTCCTACTACTACTCTACTAGTATAATTGCTACTACTAGTACTCCTACCACTACTACTATTATTATTATTGCTGCTACTACTACTACTACTACTAATACTACTTCTAATACAACAACTACTAATAATACTACTGCTACTAGTACTAAAACTACTACAACTACTACTTCTACTAATATTGCTACTATTGTTGCTGCATCTGCTACTACTACTATGACTACTACTCGACTCCTACTACTGCAACTACTACTACACCTACTACTACAACTACAACTGCTATTACTCTTGCTATTGCTACTACTCTAACTCCAACTATTACTACTCCTACTCCTTCTACCACTACTCTACTAGTACAACTGCAACTGCTAGTAGTCCTACTACTACTCTACTACTACTACTACTACTACTACTACTACTACTACTACTACGTCTAATAATAAAACTACTACTACTACTACTACTACTACTATTGCTACAACTGCTACTGCTGTCGCTACAACTGCTGCTATTACCACTACTAGTTCTTCTACCACTACACCTACTCCTACTACCACTCCCGCAACAACAATTACTACTACTACTACTACTACTCCTCCTATTACTACTATTACTGGTAGTAGTACCACTACAACAATTACGACTACCACTCATACGATTACTTCCACTTCTAATCCTACTACCACTAATAATACTGCTGCGATTGCTAATGCCACAACTTCAACTACTAGAATAACTACTACTTCAACTACTATTACTGTTGCAACTACTTCTACTACTGCTACTCCTACTACTTCTCCTACTGTAGCTGCTACAACTACTACAATTGCTACTACTACTGCTGCTGTTACAACAACAACAACTACAACTATTAATACAACTTCTAGTACTACTACACCAACAACAACAATAACAGCAATAGCTACAACTACTACTTCTATAATTATTACTACTACTTCTACTACTACTACTACTACCGCAACTACAACAACAACTACCTGCTGTTGAGGCTACTACAAGTACTACCAATGTTGATCCGATTACTAATACTGCCACTGCTGCTGTTTCTACTGCTACCACTACAACAACTACACCTACTACTACCAGTACTTCTACTATTACTATTACTACTACTCCTGCTACAACTACTACTGCTACTAAAGCTACTACTCCTGCTATCACTACTACTGCTACAACAACTACCCCTACTGCTACTAATACTTCTACTATTACAGCTACTACCACTACTTCTACTATTACTACTACAACTCCTATAGCTACTCCTACTACTACTCCTACCACTACTACTACTACTCCTACTATTACTACTACTTGTACTACTACTCCTACTCCTAAACCAACTCCTACTATAGCTACTACTACTACTGTAATGACTATTATTACTACTATGACTACTGCAACTACTACTATGACTACTACTACTACTACTACTACGACTAGCACTACTGCTACTGCTATTGCTATAATGACAACAACTACTACTACTACTACGATCACCACCACTTCTACTTGGATTACAACAACTACTACTACTACAACTACTGCTACTACGGGTATGACTGCTACTACTACACCTATCACTGCTACTATGACAACTACTGCCACAACTACTACCACTACTTCTACTTGTACTACTACCACTGCTGCTGCTTCTATTACTACTAGTACAAGAACAAATACCACTACTACTACTAGTACTACCACTACAACAAAAAATACTACTTCTACTACTACTTGTACAACTAGTTCTCCTATAATAACAACAATAACAACTACTACTACTACTACTTCTACTCCAACTACTGCTACCACCACATCTGCCACGACTACTGCAACTACTACTACTACCACTACTAAAATGATGACTACAACTTTTGCTACGGCTAGCATTCCTAATAGTTGTACTACTATCACTTCTGTTACGACTGATACAATTGCTACTACTATAATAGCTACTGCTTCTACTAATACTTTTTGATTACTACTATTACTGCTACTACTACCTCTATTACAACTACTACTACTATTGCTACTACTACTACTACTACTGCTACTACTACTACTACTACTAGTACCATCACTTCTACAACAACTACTGCTACTCGTACTACTACTACTCCTACCACTTCTACTACTACTACTATTACTATTGCTACTACTGCTACTACTACTACCACTACTATTACTACTATAGCTACAACTGCTATTGTATTAACTTCTACAACTATAACTACTACTAGGACTACTGCTACTGTTTCTGCTACTTATTCCACTACTATTACAGTTGCAACTACTACAACTACTACCATTACTGTTGCTACTGTAGCTACTATTGTCGCTAGTCCTGCAACAAATTCTAACAATGCTGCTCCTACTGCAATGATTACTGCTGCTATAACTATTACTATAGCCATTAGTACTACTACTACTATTGCTAATACTACTAATACTACTACTGCCATAGCTACCACTATTGCAACAGCTACTATTGTTACTACAACTACTACTACTCCTACGACTACTACTACTAGTATTACTGCTATTACTGTTGCTGCCACTGCTACCGCTACTGCTACTAAAACTATAACAAAACCTACTCCTAATACTTCTGCTTCTGCTACTACTACTACTACTACTACTACTACTACTGTGACTACTATTATTACACCTATCACTACTATTGCTATTTTTTCTATGTGTAGTACAATTGCTACTTCTACTTCTAGTAGTACTACTACTAGCACTGGTACTGTTGCTACAAATGCTACTACTGCTACTATGACTATTACCCTTACTACGAGTAGTACAACAATGGCTACGACTTTTACTACTGCTAATAATACTACTACTGCTACTTGTGCAGCTACTACAACAATAACTACTACTACCACTACTACTGCTACTAGTTATGCTACAACTATTCCTACTGCTACTGCTACAACAATTACTACTACTATTGCTGCTACTCCTAGTACTCCTACTAATAACTACTACTACTACTACTAGTATCACGGCTAATGCCACCACAACAACTACTACTACTACAACTATTACTTCTATTACTACTACTACTACTACTTCAGCCACTACATCTATGACTGCCACAATAACTACTTCTGCTACTACAGCAACTACAGCCATCACCACTATGACTGTTGCTATTATTAATACAATTACTACTACTACTAATACTACTGCTGCTACTACAAGACTACCGATGCTGCTCAAACTACTATTACTAGCACTGCTACTACTACCGATACTACTATTAATAGTACTACGACTGCTGTTGCTGCTATTTCTACTACTACCACTACAACAACTGCACCTACTACTAGTACATCTACTTTACTGTTACTACTACTAATAGTACTACTTCTGCTACTATAGCTACTACTCCTGCTACAACAACTACCGCTACTTCTACTATTACTACTACAACTCCTATAGCTACTCCTACTACTACTCCTAATGCTACTACTATTCCTACTATTACTACTACTCATACTACTACTCTTACTCCTAAACCAACTCCTACTACAGCTACTACTACTACTATAATGACTACTATTACTACTACTACTACTGCAACTACTACTATGACTACTAATACTATTACTACTTCTAGAACTACTACTACTGCTACTGCTACAACGACAACTGCTACTACTACTACTACTACTACTACTACTACTACTACTACTACTACTACTACTACTATTACCACCACTACTACTACTGCTGCTACTTCAGCTACTCCTACAACTTCAATTATTACTACAACTACTATTACAACAACTACTGCTGCTGCTGCTTCTGCTACTCTTAGAACTACTATTATTACCACAACTACTATCACAACAACAACTACTACTGCTAGTTAAACTACTACTAATACAACTACCACTACTAATCTAGCTACAACTACTTCAACTACTACTGCTACTGCTACTGCTACTACCACTACTACTACTACTACTCCACCTCCTCCTCCTCCTCCTGCTACTACTACTACTACAAGTACTACTACTACAACAACTACTACAACAACAACAATAACTACTACTACTAGTACTACTACAGCTACTACTACTACTACTATTATTCGAACTACTTCTACTATTGTTACAATTGCTACTACTTGTACGACTACTACTATAACTAATACTACTTCTACTACTTTACAATTGCTGCTACTACCACTACTACTACTGCTAAAACTATTATTGCTACTACAACTACTACTACTACAACTACTAGTAATCCTGTTGCTGTTGCTACTGCTACTACTACTATTACTACTACTACTTTTGCTATTGCTGCTACTACTTCTATTATTCTTAATTTTTGTAGTACTGCTACTACTGCCACTACTACTATTGTTGCTGCTACAACAATAACAACTACTACTACGACTACTACTACTGCTGCTACTGCTACTACTGCTACTACTACTGCTACTACTCCTACTATTATAGCTGCTACTGCTAGTACTATTCCTACCCCTGCTCCTACTCTTACTCCTACGACTTCTACTACTCCTCCTAATACTATTATTACTGCTGCTACTACAACTGCTACTACTAACACTACTACAACTATAGCTACTACAACTACGGCTATTTCGGCCATTACTACTACTACTACTACTATTACTATTACTACTATTACTACCACTACAACTACTACAACTACTGCTACTACTACTTCTACTACTACACCGACTACTAGTACTACTAATACTACTACCACTACAAATTTTGCTACTAAAAATACTAGAAGAACTAATACTACTGCACTACTGCAACAATACTACTATTACTGATACACCTACCATTAACACTAATAATACTACTTCTACTAGGACTAATACGACAACTGTTGCCACTACAATATCCACTACCATTACAATTACTGATGCAAAAGCTAGTACCGCTGCTACTGCTAATCCTAATAGTACACCTACTACTACTCCTTCTCCAACCCCAATTCCTCCTTCTACTCCTACTCCTACTCCTACTACTGTTGTTACTACTAACACTCCTTCTGCTGCTACTACTACTACTACTACTACTACTACTATTACTACTACTACTACTACTACTACTACAAATACTGCTACTACTACTACTACTATTACTACTCCTCCTAACACTACTACTACTACCACTGCTACTACTGCTGCTGCAACTACTAGAACTTCTACTACGACAACTACTACTATAATCATACCTTCTCTTGCACCTATTCCTACAACTACTCCTACTACTAACACTACTACTACTACCACCACCACCACCATGACTACTACTACTAATACTACTACCGCTACAATCACTACTACCACAACTACTTCTGCTATTGGTACCACTACTTTAACTACTACTGCTACTACCACTACAACTACCACTACTATTGCTGTAGCCGCTATTACGGGTATTACTACCGCTACTACTACAACTGCTACTATTATTGCAACTACTATTACTGCTACTACTACTACTATTACCGCTATTATTGTTGTTGCTGCTACTACTATGACTAAAACTACTACAACTAGCACTACAATAGCTACTTATGCTACTAATACTACTGCTACCAATACTTCTCCTACTACTCCTACTACTGCAACTACCACTAATGCTACTACTACTGTGACTAATTCTAGGACTACTTCTACTACTACTCCTACTACTATTACTACTATTATTGTTGTTCCTACTACTACTATGACTGAAACTACTACAACTAGCATAACTATACCTACTTCTGCTACTAATACTACTGCTACCAATACTTCTCCTACTACTCCTACTACTGCAACTACTGTTACTGCTACTACTACTGTGACTAATTCTACGACTACTTCTACTACTACTGCTGCTACTGCTGCTGCTGCTTCAACTGCAACTGCTACTACTAGTGCTCCTACTACTACTACTCTTGCTAATACTACTGCCACTACTACTACTGCTACCACTAGTGCTTCTACTACAACTGCTACTACCAACACTATTACTACAACAACTGCTGCTACGGCTACAATTGCTGCTGCTACTACTACTATTATAACTAATGCAGCTACTAATGCTTCTACTACTTCTATTACTACTACTACAAATGCTACTACAACTGCTATTACAACTACTGTTACTACTAGTACTACTGCTATAACTATAACAACAACTACTACAACTACTCCTACTATTGCTGCTGCTGCTGCTAGAACTACTACTATAACTACTACTACTACTACTACTTATATTACTGCTACTACAACTACTACTGCTGTCACAACTACTCATCCGCCTACTACAACTACTGCTACTACTACCATTTCTACTAATACTACTGCCACTATTACTGCGACTACAACTGCAACTACTACTGTTACTACTACTGCAACTACTCCTAATACTACTACTACTCTTATAGCAACAACTGTGAATACTACTACAACTACAACTACTTTTGCTACTACTAATCCTGAACAGCGGCAACTGCAACTATTACTACTACTACTATTGCTGCTACGACTGCAACTATGGCTACTACTGCTACTACTACAACTACTCCAACTACGCATATGACCACTAATATTACTACTGCTACTACTTCTACTTCTACTACTACTACTGCTGCTGCTACAGCTGTTGCTGCTGCTGCTGCTGTGGTTGCGACTACATCTTCTCCTCCAACTACTACTTCTGCTACTGCTACTGCAATAACTACTAATTATTACCACTACAACAACTGTAGCTACAATGACTACTACTATTGCTACTAGTACTTTGACTTATGCTACTACTTTGACTACTATGACTACTTCTTCTACTACTGCAACTACTACTACCACAACTCCTGCTACTACTACAACAACTACTACTATGATTAATACTACTGTTGTTGCCACCACTATTGCTACAACTACGACTACTACTGTAGCTAGTGATACTATTATTACAATCACTACTACTACTACTATTACTACTACTACGACTGCTCCTATTACTACCACTACTGCTGCTGCTATTACTACCACTACTACTATTGCTATTATTACAACTATTACTTCCATTACTACTATTTTTGCTACAAATAGTACTGCTACTGCTGCTTCTTCTACAGCTACTACTAAAATGACAACTACTGTTGTCGGTATTGCTACGACTACCACTTCTTCTACTACTACTACTACTATAGCTACTATTACTTCTGCTACTACTGCTGCTACTACCATGACTACAACTACTATTACTAGTACTACGAGAAATACTGCAAGTATTACTACTACTACTACTACTAATACTACTACAACTAATACTACTATTGTTGCTGGTGCTACTACTAAAACTACTACTCATACTACTTCTCCTACTACTACTACTACTACTGTTGCTGCTGCAACTACTAATGTGACTACTTCTACTACTACTACTACTCCCCCTACTACTTCTCCTACTTTCACTACTACTACTGCTACAACTATTGCCACTACTACAACTACTGCTACTTCTGCCGCTACTACTACAACTAGTGCTACTTCTACTACTATTGCTACTACTATTACTACTAATGCAACTATTAAGGCTTCTACCAGTACAACTACTGCTACACTACTGCGACTACTACTACTACTAATACAACCACTGTGGCTACTATTATGACTACTACAACTGCTGATGTTGTTATTGCTAATACTCCCACTACTATTATTACTATTGTTATCGTTGTTGCTTCTTATACTACTATAACGTTTCCTATTACTACTACTAATGCTATTGCTACTACTGCTACTACATTACTACTCGTTCGAGTACTTCTACTACTACTACTGTTGTTGCTGCTACTAATACTATTACTACTTCTACTGCCACTACTGCTATGACTACTACTACTACTACTACTGCTGCTGCTGCTACTACTACAACTAGCACTACTAGTACAACTACTGCTGCCGCCACTGCTACTACTACTACTACTGTTGCTGCTACTGCTACTACTACTACTACTACTCATGCTACTACTACTACTACTACTACTACTACTACTACTACTACTACCACTACTACTACTACTACTACTACTACTGCAACTACTACTACGGTTGCTACTACTACTACTCCTACTCCTACTACTGTTGCTGCTATTGCTTCTACAAAAACAACTACTACTATGACTACTACTATTATTGTTGCTACAGCTGTTACTGCTGCCGCTACTGCTGCTGCTATTGTCGTGGTTGCCACTGCTATGACTACTGCACCTAATACTTCTCCAACTACTACTAGTACCGTTATTATTACTATTGCCACTACAATTGCTACTAGTTCTCCTACTACTCCTACTACAATTATTGCTTCTACAACAACATCAACTACTACTATTGCAGCTTCTATAACCACTACTACTCATAATCCTATTTCTCCCACTACAACTATGACTGCTACTACTACCACTATCGATACTACTACTACTACTACAACTACTACTACAATGACTGCTGCGCTGCGACTACTGCTGCTTCTACTATTCCAACTACTACCACAACTATTAACACTACCACTACTATTGTTGCTACTACTACTGCTACTGCTCCTACTAATGCTACTACTACTGCTACTACTACAACTAATGCTATTGCGACTGCTACCACTACCACTACTACTTCTACTGCAACTACAACTACTAATAGTGCTACTGCTACTACTATAGCTACTAATGCTACTACTGCAACTACCATTGCTTCTACACAACAAGCACCCTTGCTACTACTGCTTCTACAACAACTACTACTGCTACTATTGTAAAGGCTGCTAATGCTACTAATATTACAGCTACTACTGCTATTAATATTACTGCTACAACTGCTTCTACTTCTACTATTACTTCTACTTCTCCTACTATAATTACTATTGCTACTACTTATTCTACAACTACTACTCCTACTGCTACTATTATTACTACGACAACTACGGCTACTACTACTACTTATGCCACTACTATTGCAACTTCTGCTACTACTAGCGCTACTACTACTACTCTTGCTACTACTATTGCTACTACAACTGCTATTATTATTACTACTACTGCTACTGTTGCTGCTGCAACTACTACTACTACTATCAGTACTACAGCTGCTACTAATATTACAGCTACTACTGCTACTAATATTACTGCTACAGCTGCTTCTACTTCTGCTACTACTACTACAACAACTACTACCACTACTTATGGTACTACTACTACTACTGCTGCTGCTGCTGCTGCTACTTATATGACAATGCTACTGCTTCTACTACAATAACAACTACTGCTACCACTGCTATTTCTGCTACAACTACAACCACTAGTACTTTTGCTACAACTACTATTGCAACTCCTACTAATAATACTACTACTACTACTACTAGTAGTAGTAGCTTTATTACTACTACTGCAATTACTACAATTACTACTGCTACTATAATTACTATTACTACTACTACTTCTAGTACCACTTCCACTACTATTACTACTACTACTACTACTAGTACCATTTCCATAATTATTACTACTAATACTACTACTACTCCTCCTCGTCCTCCTCCTACTCCTACCACGGCTACTACCACTACTACTACTACTACTACCACTATTACTACTACTACTACTATTACAACTGCCACAACTACTACTTCTACTGCTGCTCCTACGACTACTATTACTACTAGCCCTGCAACAACTACTACTACTGTTACTTCTACGACTCCTATTATTACTACTACTACTATTACTACCACAATTACAACTACTTCTCCTACAACTATTACTACTCCTACTACAACTACTAGTACTCCTATTTTTACTCCTACTACTACTTCTACTACAACTACTAGTACTCCTATTTTTACTCCTACTACTACTCCTACTACTACTACTAGCACTTCTATTGCAAATACTGTTACTAGTAGAACTACTACTAGTGCTACTAGTACTACTACAACAACTACTGCTAGTACTACTACATCCGCTACTCATACCACTACTACTGAAAATAAGAATACTAAACTACTACTTCTACTACTAATACTACTACTGTTACAACAACAACTACTATGAATACAACAACCACTACTGCTGCTGCAATAATAACAACTATTGCTGCAACTTTTGCTACAATGACTAGTACTTCTTCTTCTACTACTACTGCTACTTCTACTACTTCTTCTACTACTACAACACTACTACTAGTACTTCTATTACTCCAACAAGTAATCCAACTACTCCAATCACTACTACTAATACTACTACTACTACTACCACTACTACTACTACTAGTAGTAGTACTTCTACTACTACAACTACTACTTCTATGAGTACTACTACTCCTACTACTGTTACTACTACTCCTATAGCTACAACTACTAGTCCTGCTGCTACTGTTACTACTTCTATTACTACTAATACTATTACTAGTACTACTACACCTACTATTACTACAACTACTGCTCCCACTAATATGAGTACCACAACTACTACAACAATTGCTATTACTACTATAACGACAACTTCAACTACCACTGCTGCTGCTACTGCTGCTACTTCTCCGACTACTACGACTACTACTAATATTACTACTACTAATTGTATTACTTCCACTACTACTACTATGGCTACAACTATTTCTACTACAACTACAAGTTTGGCTACTACAACTACTACCGCTACCACTTCTACTACTACTGCTGCTACTACTACTACTCCTACTACTACTACTACTACAACTACTACTACTACTACTACTACTACTACTACTATTACTACTACTACTACTACTACTAATACTACTACTACTACTACCACGACTACTACTACAACAACAACTACTACTACTACTTCGGCTAATGCAACTTCTACCAGTAGAACTACTGCCACTACTACAACTATGACTATTGCTCCTTCTACTACTACTAAAGGAACAACAACAACTACTACTACTACAAATTCTACTACAACTTCTACTTTTACTTCTACAACTACTGCTACTACTACTACTACCACTCCTGCTGCTACTAGCACTCCAGCTACTACAACTACAATTACTACTACTACTACTTGTGCAACTACTACTACTACGACTACCTCTACTACTACTACTACTACTACGACTTCCTCTACAACTACTACTATAACTACTTCTATCACCACTACAACTACTACTACTCTGACTACTACTGTTGCAACTATTTCTACTACAACAACTACTACTGCTACTACCACTACTACTACTACTACTACTACTACTACAACTTCTACTATAACAACAACTACTACTACAACTTCTACTACTACTAGTACTATTGCTACAACAACAACTACTACTATTTCTACTACTATAAAAATTACATCGGCTACTAGTATTGTTACTACTACTGCTAGTGTCATTGATACTGCTACTACTACTACTGCTACTACTACTAATACTTCTACTACTGCCACAATTGCTACTAGAGCTACAACTTTCACTAATACTACTTCTGCTACTGGTATAATTGCTATTACTACTACTATAATTGCTACTCCTGCTACTGCTACTACCGTGACTACTACTCCTCTTGCTACTATTACTACTACTACTCCTCCTCCTCCTCCTACTGCGATTACATCTACCTCTACAACTGCTAATACAGCTACTACTACAACACAAGTACTACAACTACTACTATAAGCACTACTACTACTCCAACAACAAACTACTGTTACTACTACTACTACAATTACTACTACTTCTTCTACTACTACTATGTCTACTACTACTACTACCACCTTTACTACTACTATTATTACTATTATTACTATTACGATAACTACTACTACTACTCTAACTACTACTGCCTCTGTAACTAATGCTACTAGTACTATTACTACTACAAACTACTATTACAATAGCTACTACTGCAACTACTACTATTTTTCCTTCCACTACTACCACTACTAATACTACTATTACTACTACTACTATTTTTGCTAATGCACAAGTTCTAGCACTACTACTTCGACAACAACTGCGACTATTGCTACTCCTACAGCTGCTAAAATTGCTACTACTACCACAACCACACTTGCTCCTCCTCCTACTACTACAGCTACTACTACTACTACACAACTGCACCAACTTCTACTGCTACAACTACTACTACAACAACTACTACACTACTGCTGCAACTGCTACTGCTACTGCTACTGCTACTACTGCTACTTGTACTGCTACTCCTACTACTAATAATACTGCTCTTGCTGCTACTAATTCTAATATAACTCCTGCTTCTTCTGCTATTACTACTACTACAACCAATACTACTGTTATTAATACAACTACTACTAATACTACAACTGCTACTACTAAAATATTACTGCTACTATTGCTTCTCCTACTGCAACATAGGTACTAATACAACTACTACTATGACTACTACTATCTCTACTGCTACAACTACTTCTCCTACTGCAACTCTAGGTACTGTTGCTCTACTATTATGACTTTTACTACTGCTGCTACTACTACAACTTTACCTACTACCACTATTACTACTACAATGATAAATAATACTGCTAATACTGCTGCTACTTCTACTACTACTACTGCTGCTGCTATGACACTAATGCTACTACTACTGCTGCTGCTATGACACTAATACTACTACTACTGCTACTACTAATACTATTACTACTACTGCTACTAAAACTACTACATTTGCTACTATTGCTTCTCCTACAACAACAACAACTAATACTTCTACTACTACTGCCACTACTAGTGCTACTACTGCTACTACTCCTACCTCTACTACAACTACTACTGCTACAACTACTACACTACTACTACAACTACTTCCACACAACTACTATATTGATAGCTCATACTACTACTACCACCACCACCACTACCACTACTGCTGCTTCAACAACTACTTCTACTTATACTTGTACTACTACTATTACTACTACTACTACTACTACTACTATTACTACTACTACTCATACTCCTCCTCCTATTATTACTATTGTTGCTACTACTACTGCTATTACTACTTCTACTACTACTGTAACTGCTACTACTTCTACTCTTACTACTACTGCTACAACAATGCCTACTACTATCGTTACTACTTTCACTAAAATTTCTACTACTACAACAACTACTACTACTACAATTATGACTACTACTACAACTACTACTATTACTACTACTATTACTACTACTCCTACTCTGACTACTATTATTTCTGCAATAACTAGTGGCACTTCTTCAACTCTAAATCCTAAAACTACTCCTATAATAACTTTTTCTACTAGTGTTGTAGTAGCGGTAGTAGTAGAAGTAGTTGTAGTATTAGCACTAGTAGTAGGAGTAGTAGTTGGAGTGGGAGTTGTAGTAGTAGTAGTAGCAGTAGTAGTGATAGTACTAGTCATAGTAGTGACAGTAATAGCAGTAGTATTCATATTGTAGTGGTAGTAGTTATAGTAGCAGCCGGGGTAGTAGTAGCAGTAGGATTAGGAGTAGTAGCAGTAGTAGTAGTACTAGTAGCAGTAGTCATAGTAGTAGTAGTTAGAGTAGGATTAGTACCAGTCATAGCCGTAGGAATAGTAGCACTAGTAGTAGATGTAGTAGTTATAGTAGTAATAGTAGTCGTCATAGTAGTAGTATCCAAAGTAGTAGGAGTTGTAGTTGTTGTAGTAACAGTAGTAGTAGCAGTACTTATAATAGTATTATTAGCAGTAGTAATAGGAGTAGCAATAGAAGTAGTAATAATGGTATTAGTAGTGCTAGTAGTATTTGTAGTAGCAATAGGAGTAGTAATCGCAATAGTATTAGTAGTAGTTGTAGTCAGAGTAGTAGTAGTAGTAGTTGTTGTTGTTGTAGTAGCCCTAGTAGTAGTAGTAGTTGTTGTTGTTGTTGTTGTTATTGCTATCAAAGTAGTAGCAGTAGTAGCAGTAGTAGTAGTAGTAGTAATAGCAGTAGTAGAAGCAGTAGTAATAGCAATAGTAATAGTAGTAGAAGTAGCAATTGTCATAGTTGTAGTAGTAGTAATACTAGTAGTAACAGCCATATCAAAAGTAGTAGTAGTAGTACAAGCATTAGGAGAAGTAGAAGGAGTAGCAGTGATATTAGTAGCAGTACTAGTGGTAGTAGGAGATGTAATAGAAGTAGTAGCAGTAGCAGCAGTAGGAGCAGTAGTCAAAGCTATAGAAGTAGCAGTAGTATTAGTAGTGGTAGCCACTGTACTAGTAGTAGTTGCAACAGTAGCAGTAGTTGTAGTAGTGGTAGCAGCGGTAGGAGTAGTAGTCATGACAGCAGTAGTGGTAGACGTAGTAAGAGTAGTAGCAGTAGCAGCAGTAGTAATAGTAGTAGTAGCAGCAGCAGTAGTAGTAGTATAAACAATAGCAGTAGTATTAGTTGTGGTAGTAGCGATAGTAGTAGTAGTAGTGGCTATAGTTCTAGATAAGTTGGTAGTAATGGCAGCTATAGTAGAAGAAGTAGTAGCAGTTGTAGTTGTAGTAGCAATAGTAGTACTACTACTAGCAGTAGTTACAGTAGTTGGAGTACAAATAGTAGTAGTAGCAATAGTAGTAGTCATAGTATTAGTTGTAATAGTAGTTTTTGTTGTTGTTGTGGAAGTAGTAATAGTGGTGGTAGTAGTAGTAGTAGGCGTAGTAGTAGCTGTAGTCATAGGAGTGGTAGTAGTAGTAGTAGTAGCATCAGCAACAACAACAGTAGTAGTTGTAGTAAGAGCAGTAGCAGTAGCGATAGTGGTAGTAGTTGCTATATTAGTTGAAGTAGTAGTATAGTACGTGAAGTAATTATAGTGGTAGTAGTAGTAGTGGTAGGTGTAGTTGTAGTAGTAGTAGTTGTTGTTGTTGTTATTGTGGTAGAAGTAGTAGTAGTAGCGTTAGTAGCGTAAGTACTAGTAATAGTAGTAGTAGCAGCAGCAGCAATTATAGTAGTGGTAGTAGTGGTAGTAGCAGTAGTAGCAGCAGTAGTCATAGTTGTGGTAGTAGCAGTAGTAATACTAGTAGCAGTAGTAGTAGCCTAAATGGTTGTAGTAGTAGTAATAGTACTAGTAGTATTATTAGTAGTAGTTGTTGTTGTTGTGCATGTAGTTGTAGAAGTAGTAGTGGTATTATTAGTAGTAGTAGGATTTTAAGTAGTAGAAGTAGTAGCAGTAGCAGTGGTAGTAGAAGAAGAAGTAGTAGTAGTAGTTGTTGTTGTAGTAGAAGAAGTAGTGGTAGTAGTATTAGTACTATAAGTTGTAGTCGTAATAGAAGCAGCAACAGCAGTAGCAGCAGTAGCAGTAGCAGCAGCAGCAGCAGCAGTAGTAGTAGTAGTAGTGGTGGTGGTGGTGGTGGTGGTGGTGGTGGTGGTAGTAGTAGTGGTTGTAGTACTAGTAGTCAGAGGTAATAGTAGTAATAGGAGTAGCATTACGTGTAGCAACCAAAGTAGTAGCATACGTAACAGTAATATTGGAAGTATTAGTAGTAGTAGGATTAGTAGTAGTGCGAGTAGCAGTAGTAGTAATAACAGTACCTGAAATAGCTTTAGTAGTAGTAATTATAGTTGTTTGTGCACTAGTTGCATTAGTAGTAGTAGTAGTAGTAGTAGTAGTAGTAGTAGTATTAGTAGCAGTACCAGTAGTTGTAGTAGTAGTAATACTACTACTAGCAGTAGTGGTAGTAGTTGTTGTTGTTGTAGCTGTAGCAGTAGTAGTTGTAGAAGAAGCAGTAGTAGTAGTTGCAATAGCAATAATATTTGTTGTAATACTAGTAGTTGTAATGGTAGGAGTAGGAGTAGAAGTAGTAGAAATAGTAACAATAGTAGTAGTAAGAAAAGTAGTAGTAGTAGTAAGAAAAGTAATAGTAGTAGTAGCAAGAAAAGTAGTAGTTGTAGCAGTAGTAGTAGCAGCAGTAGCAGCAGCAGCAGTAGTTGCCATAGTAGTAGGAGGAGAAGCAGTGGCTTTAGTAGTACTAGTAGTTCTATTAGTAGTGGTAGTAGTAGTTGTAGTTGTAGTTGTAGTTGTTGTTGTAGTAGTAGTAGTAGTAATAGTATGGGTCGTAGTAGTAGGAGTGGTAGCGGTATTAGTAATAGTAGTAGCAGAAGCTACAATAGTAGTAGCAGTAGCACTAGTAGTACTAATAATAGAAGTAGAAACAGAGGTAGTAGTTTTCGGTGAAGTAGCAATAGTAGTAGTACAAGTGGGAGTAGTAGAAGCAGTAGTAGTGGTACTTGTTCTAGTAGACATTGTAGGAGGAGTAGTTGTTGTAGTAGTTGTTGTTATTGTAGTAATCATAGTAGGAGCAGGAGTTGTAGTAGTGGTAGTAGTAGTAGTAGTCATAGTAGTTGTAGGAGCAGGAGTAACAGTAGTAGTAGTAGTAGTAGTAGTAGAGATAGCAATAGTAGCAGTAATAACAGTAGTAGTAGTAATAGTAGTTGTATTTGGAGTGGTAGTCATAGTAGCAGTAGTGGTAGTAGTAGTAGTAGCAATAGTATTAGGAGGAGAATGAGTAGTAGTAGTAGTAGCGGTAGTAGTAGAGCAATAGAAAGAGTAGTAGTTTTAGTCTTTTCACTAACAGTAGTAGAAGCGGTAGTAGTTGCAATAGTAGTAATAGTAGTAGTAGTAGTGCTAGTAGTAATAGTAGTAGTAGTAGTAGAAGTAACACGAGTTGTAGTAGTGGTGGTCGTACTGGCAGGAGTAGTAGTAGTAGTTGTTGTTGCAGCAGTAATAATAGTAGAAGTTGGAGCAGTAGTAGTAGTACAGGTAGTACGAGAAGGAGTAGTAGTAGAAGTCATAGCTATAGTAGTAGCTGTAGTAGTAGTAGTTGTAATAGTTGTAGTAATACTAGTTGCAGTAGTAGTAGTTGTTGTTGTAGTAGTAGAAGTAGTAGTAGTAGTAGTAGTAGTAGTAGTAGTAGTAGTAGTAGTAGTAGTAGTAGTAGTAGTAGTAGTAGTAGTAGTAGTAGTAATAGTAGTAGTAGTAGTAGTAGTAGTAGTAGTAGTAGTAGTAGTAGTAGCAGCAGCAGCAGCGATAGTAGTAGAGCAATAGTATGAGGAGTAGTACTAGTAGTGGCACAAATTGTAGTAGAAGTGGCGGTGGTTGTAGCAGTAGTAGCAGTAGTAGAGCTAGTAGTAATAGTTGTAGTAGTAGTAGCAATAGTAGTAATAGTAGTAGTAGTAGTAGTGCTACTAGTAATAGTAGTAGCAGGAGTAGTAGTAATAGTAGTAGTATTAGCAGTGGCAGGCATAGTAGTAGCATCAACAGTAGTAGTAGCAGTAGTATTAGGAGGAGGAGGAGGAGGAGGAGGAGGAGGAGGAGGAGCAGTAGTAGTTGAGCAACAGTAAGAGTAGTAGTTTAAGTAGTGCCACTAATAGTAGTAGAGGTGGTAGTTGTTGTGGTAGTAGTAGCAGTACTAGTGATAGTAGTAATAGT
>RXID01021957.1:0-28898 GCA_005019695.1 Trichopus zeylanicus subsp. travancoricus
ACTACAATAGTAACTATTACTACTTCTAAAATTACCACAACTACCACTATTTCTACTATTACTACAGCTACTACACTAGTATTACTTCTACTACTACTTCTGCTACTACTCCTACGACTACAACCACTACTACTACAAGTCCTACAATTTCTCCTACTACAACTACTAGTACTACGACTACCCTTACAGCTACTACTTTTCCAACAACTACGACTACTACTACTACTGTTGCTGCTACTACTGCTACTACAGGTAGCACAAGTACTACTACTACTATTACCACTATTGCAACTACTGCTTCTATTGCTATAGCTACTACTATTCCAACAACTACTACTACTCCTACTACTAATATTACTACTATTGCTTCAACTACTACTACTACAACTGCAACTCCGACTACTACTATTACCACTATTACTAGTACTACTACTGCTGCTATTACCACTACCACTAGTAATCCTACTGTTACTTCTACTACTAATACTACTACCAGTACTGCTGCTTTTGCTACTACTCCTACTCCTACTCCTATGACTACTGCTACTACTACTTCAACTAAAACTAATACTACTGCTGCTGCTACGGCTACACCCACTACCACTAGTGCTACTGCTACTACTACTACTAATACTACTACTGCAAATATTACTACTACTATTACTACTACTACTACTAGTTCTACCACAGCTATGACTATTATTGCTGCTAATAGAACTACTACTCGAGCAACAACTACTATAATGGCTACTATTACTACTACTACAACAACAACTACTACTAGTACAACTACCAGCACTACTGCTACTATTGCTACTACAAATACAACTGCTAGTACTACTACTACTATTACAACTACTCTTCCTACTACTACTACTGCTACTTCTACTACTACTACTACTATTGCTAGTAGTAGAACTACTACAACAACAAAAACAACAACAACAACAACAACTACTACTACTACCACTACTACTATTGCTACTACTACTGCTGCTGCTGCTACCACTACTACTGCTGCTCCTCCTACTACTGTTGCTCCTATTACTACTACTACTACTGCTACTTCTACTGCTACTCCTACTACTCCTACTACTACTAATACCACCACTGCTACCACTACTCCAACTACTACTATTACTACTAGTATTAAAACTACTACTACTACTACTAGAACAACTACTACTACTAATTCCACTACTACTACTCTTATTACTAAAGCTACTACTACTACTACTACAGCTATTACTATTACAACTACTACCACATCTACTCCGACTCCAAATACGATTACTACTACTACTACTACTTCAACCACTACTTCTTTTACTGCTGCTTCTACTACCACTGTTGTTGCTGCTACTACTGCTACTAATGCAACAAAAACAACTACTACAACTTTAACTACTACTACTTCTACACTTATTGCTGTTGTTGCTACTATTGCTGCAATTGCTACTACTACTACTACTGTTACTACTGCTACTACTACTATTGCTGCTGCTACTTTTGCAACTACTACTACTACTGCTACAACAGCAACTACTACTACAACTAATACTAATAGCACTACTGCTGCTACAACTACTACTGCTTTTACAACTACTACTTCTTTTCATACTACTTCTACTATTGCTGCAACAACTGCTACTGCTACAACTACTGTTACTGCAACTATTACAACTACTACTACAATGACTATAACTACTGCTACAACTACTGCCACTACTACTAGTACTGGTACCGCAACTATGATTGCTACTACTACTCTTATTGATTCTGCTGCTACAATAATTACTACTGCTACTCCTACTACTATTGCACTACTACTGCTGCAACTACTACTACTACAACTTCTGCTATAGCTACTATTACTACAACTACTTCTACTACGACTACTATTTCTACTACTACAACGAATACTACAATAACTACAACACTACTACATTTGCTGCCGCTGCCGTTACTACTAGTGCTACTGCTGCTGCTGCTACTCTTAAACTACTACTGCTGCTACCACTACAACGACCACTACTACTAATGCTACGAGTATTACTACTACTACTACTACAGCAACGACAACTACATCAGCTAATACTACTAGTACTACTGCTACAACTGATGCTACTACTACAACTGCTACTACTACTACTGCTACTATTACTTGTAGTACTATGACTACTACTTCTACTAGTACTACTAGTACTTCTGCTAGTACTACTACTATTACTACGACTACTACTACTACTACTACAACAACAACAACAACAACAACAACAACAACAATAACAAAAACAACTACTACTACTACTACTGTTGTTGCTGCTGCTACTACTCATACTACTACTACAACAAGTACTACTACTACACTACTACAACTATTACTACTACTATTCCAACTACGACTATTAATAATACTATTACTACTACTCCTAAAACTACTATTATTAGAAATACCACTTCTACTACAACTACTACGGCTACTACTACTACTATGACAACTTCTACCATTACTATTGCGACTACAAGAACTACTGTTACTATTACTACTATGACTACAACTATTACTGCTACTACTACTAGTACATGACTACTAAAACTAGGACTACTCAAATTACTACTACTCCTCTTACTACTACGATTACTAATACTAATACTACAACTACTGTTTCTAACACAACAACTGTGACCACTACAACTACTCCTACTCCTACTACTACCATTACTAGTATTAAAGCTAATACAACTCCAATGACTACTACAAATACTCCTTCTGCTACTGCTACTACTCCTACTACTAAGACGACTACTGCAACTACTATAATTACGACATATTCTAATACCACAACTACTAATACTGCTACTACTACTGCACCTACAACTAATCTACTACTTCTATAACCACTACTACTAACACTAATACTACTACTACTACTATAACTTTTACTACTACAACAACCACTATAGCTACTAATACTACTACTATTCCTACTACTACTACAACTACGACTGCCATTGTAACCAATACCACTACTACTACTACTACTACTACTACTACTACTACTACTACTACTACTACTACTACTACTACTACTTTTGCTACTACTAGCACTACTACTATAGCTACTACTACTACTATGACCACTACTACTACTACTACTGCTAAAATAACTAGTATGACTACTACTACTACTACTACTACTACTACTACTACTGCTATTACTTTTACTTCTGCAATTACTAGTACTACAACTGTAACAACTGCTACTACGACCACTACTACTACAACGATTACTACTACTACTCCTACTACTACAACAACAACTACTACAATTGCTTCTGCTACTGCTTCTACTACTACTACTACTATCATTAATACTATGCGTACTAATACTACCACTGCCACTACAACTACTACTACTATTGCTTCTGCTGCTACTACTAGTACTACACCTACTACTAATACTACTACTACTTCTGTTATGAATACTGCTGCTACTACGACTACTACTACACTGCTACTGCTTCTACAACAATAACCACTACGGCTACCACTGCTACTACTTCTACAACTACTATTAATACTACTACTACTACTACTACTGCAACTACTACTGTTACTACTGCTACTACTACTACTATGACAACTGTCAGTACAATTCTTGCTACTACAACTACTATGACAACAACTATAACGACAACTACTATTACTACTACTACTACTGCAACTACCAGCAATGCAACTGCAACTACTACTTTTACTACTGCTACTGCTACCATAACTATTACTATTACTAATATTGCTACTACTACTACTATGACTACTACTAATACTACTACAACTGCTACTACAACAACTATTACTACTACAACTGCTGTTACAACAACTATTACTACTACAACTGCTGTTACAACAACTATTACTACTACAACTACTACAGCTACTACCACTAACTATGACTACTATTACAACTACTCGGGCTACTACAACTACTATGACTACTACTACCACTGCTACTGCTATTACTAATACCACTACAACTACTTGCACTACAACTTCAACCACTACTTCTACTACTACTACATCTGCTAGTGCTACTACAATCGTTACTATTACTAATACCACTACTACTCCTGCTACTATAATTTCTACTACTACTACTACTTCTACTGCTGCTGCTGCTACTGCTACTGCTACTGCTACTACTACTACTACTACTTCTACTACTACTACTACTTCTACTACAACTACTACTGCTACTACTACTACTACTAGGAGTACAACTGTGCCTACCAATACTACTACTGCTACTACGACTACTACTACAACAACTACTACTACTTTGGCTACTTCTACGAATACAACAACTACTACTACTAATAATACAGCAACAATTGCTACTACCACAGCTACTTCTGCTATACCTACTACTACTAGTACTTTTGCTACCACTACTATTACTACTCCTGCTAATTCTACTACTGCAACTACTACTATAGCTACTACTAGTGTTACTACTAATACTATTACTACTACTACCACTACCACTACCACTTCAACTACTATTACTACTACCACTACTACTACTTCTACAACATTAACTGCTACTTCTGCTATGTCTACAACAAATGCTACTGTTGTTACATCTGCTGCTACTACTACTACTACACCTACTACTGCTGCTACTACTACTACTACTACCACTAATACTACTACTAGTACTACTACTACAGTTCCTAGTACTACTACTAGTACCACAAATACTACTACTTCTACAACAACTACTACGCTACTAGTACTACTACAACCACTTCTCCAACTACATCTACTCCTACTGCTAAGACGACTACTTCTACTACTACTACTACTTCAACTCCTACAACAACTTCTTCTACGATTACTTCTACTACTTCTGCTACTACTACTTCTTCTACTACAACTATCACGGCTTCGACAACAACTTCTACTGCTACTGCTACTATGACTACAGTTTATACTATTGCTGGTACTACTGCTCCTGCTACTACTACTAGTCCCATAGCTACTGCTGCTACAACTGCTACTTATACTACAACTCCGCCTACTATTTCTATTACTGCCACTACTAGTCCTACAGTGACTGCTACTACTATGACTATAGTTTTTACTACTGCTACTACTACTGCTACTACCACTACTGCTACAACTGTTACTTCTACTACTACTCCTACTCCTCTTACTACACCTAGTACTACTACTACTAGCACTACTACTACTACTACCACTAGCACTACTACAACCACTACACCTACTACATCTACTACTACTTCTACTACTACTACAACTTCAACTACTACTACTACTACTACTGGTACTTTTGTTCTTGCTGCTACTCATACTACGACTACTAATACTACTACAACTACTACTGCTACTACTACTAATATGACTACTTGTAGTACTACTACTACTATGACTAAAACTACTCCTGCTACTATTACTACTATTACTACTACTACTACTACTACTACTACTATGGCTACTTCTACTACTACTACTATGACTACAACTACTCGTGCTATTATTACTACTGACTACTACTACAACAACAACAACTACTACTGCTACTACTACTATATGACTACTAAAACTACTACTAATAGAATTACTAGTACTCTTATAACTACTACTATTACTACTACTAATACTACTATAACTCATACTACCACTACTAGTACGACTTCTACTACTTCTACTGCATTAACTGCTGCTAATGCTATTTATGCTAGAACTACTGCTTTTACTACTACGGCTTCATGGCCACTACTACTACCACTACTGCTACTTCTGCTAGTGCTTCATCAACTACTGCTACTACTTCCACAACAGCTACTACTACTATTACTACTACTACTACTCCCGCTACTACTACTGCTATTACTACAACTAGTACTACTACTACTACTGCAACTACAATAACTGCTACTAACGCTACGACTACTACTACTGCTACTACTACTACTTTTTCAACTACTACAATCACGGCTACTACAGCAACTGCTGCAGCTACAGCTACTACGACTACAACTTCTACAACTGCCGCTACTGCTGCTACTGCTACTACAACTACTCCTTCAGTTACAACTGCTAATTCTACTACTATTCCTACCACTATTTCTATTACTACTACTACTACAAGTACTGCGACTACTACTGCTACTACTTCAGCTACTACCGCTACTACTACTAATACTAATAGTACTATTACTACTAGTACTTCTACTACTACTACCACTAACACTAATATTATAACTACTGCTACCACTGCTACTACAGCTACTACTACTACTACTGCCACAATAACTACTGCTGCTACTACTGCTCCAACTTTGACTACTAAAACTACTACTGCTAGTACTACTGCTAGCACAACCACAACTACTTCTACTACTGCTACTACTACTACCAATACTACTACCACAACTATTGCAAATACAACAACTACTGCTACTATGATTGCTGCTACTACCTCAACAACCAATGCTACTATGGCTACTATTGCAACTACTACTACAACTCCTATTGTTGCAACTACTACAAACCCTACTGCTACTACTGATATGCCAACTACTACTGCTACTACTACATCTCCTACTATTACTACCACTTCTACTACTAATACTACTACTACCAGTACTACTCCTCCTAATACTACTAGTACTACTACTGCTACAACTGCTACTATTACTTCTACAATTGCTTATTTTTCTACTACTACTATTGCTACTACTACTACTATTGCTACAGCTACTACTACTGCTACTGCTACTACAACTAATACAGTGACTACTACAATGACTATAACTACTGTTGCTACTACTGCTACTGATACCGCTACCACAACTACAACTGCTACTACGACTACTATTGATTCTGCTGCTACAACTACTACACCTACTACTACTAATGCTACTACTACTCCTACTGCGATTGCTACTACTGGTGCTACTACTTCTACTACTGCAACTATTGCTACGGCTACTACCACAACTACAACACTACTACAACAACTACTACTGTTGCTGCTCTTACAACAACAACAACAACTACTACTACAATGACCACTACTACTAATACAACGAGTATTACTAATACTGTTACTATTACAACTACTTCTGCTACTACTACTAGTTCTATTGCTTCAGCTGATGCTATGACTACTACTGCTACAAATACTTATACTACAACTATTACTACTACCTTCACTACTATGACTACTACGTTTACTAGCTGTACTGCTACTGCTACTAGTACGACAACTACCACTACTACACTACTGCTGCTGCTGCTGCTGCTGCTGTTGCGACTGCTACTACTCATACTACTACTACTACTACTGCTGCTGCTCCAACTACTACTACTGCAACTACTACTATTAATAATACTAATACTATTACTCCCACAACAACTGTTATTATTAATACTACAATTCTTACTACAACAGCTACTACTAGAACTACTACTACTACTACTACTAGTATTAATGTTACTACTTCTATTGCTTCTACTGCTACTTCTTCTACTACACCTACTACTGCTACGACAACTACTACTACGACTACAACTGTTGCTGTGGCTGCTGCTTCTACTACTACTGCTACTGCTTCTATTACTACTGCTACTACTACAACTTCTACTGCTACACCCACTACAACTCCTACTACTACTACTACTACTACTACTACTACAACTATTACTACTCCAACTACTACTACTACTACTCCAACTACTACTAATGCTACTACTATAACTACTACTACTACTTCTACTACTTTTACTGCTATAACTACTACTACTACTACATCAACTGCCACACTTACTCCTATCACAAATGCTACTACTACTACTACTACTACAACACTAGTACTACTACTACAGTTACTAGGGCAACAACTACTACTACATCTACTCCTCGTCCTAATACGACTACTACTGCTATTACTACCACTACTATTGCTATCACTTCTGCTGCTGCAGCTACTCGTACTACTACTACTTCTACTATAACTACTCCTGCTACTACTACTATGACTTTCTCTACTACTACTACTTCTACTTCTACTACCACTACTGTGACTACAACAACTCCTGCTACTAGTACTACTATGACTACTACTACTGCTGCTACTACTAGTAGATGACTACTACAACGAGTACTACAAGAATTACTACTACTCCTGCTAATACTATTGTTACTACTACTAACACTACTGGTATTCTTACTACCACTACAACAACGACACCTACAACTACTACTAATCCTACTACTACCATTACTATTACTAATACTACTACTCCTCCTATGACTACTACTACTACCCCTACTACATAGAATACTATTGCTACTACAACAATTACTACCAATTACCCAACAACAACTACAAATACTGCTACTACTACTCGTCCTACAACTACTCTACTACTTCTACTACCACTACTACTAATACTACTTCTACTACTACTACCACTACTACTACTACTACAACTACTCTTCCAGCAACAAGCACTACAGCTACTACTACTACTACTACTATTACTACAACTAGTACTACTACAACTACTCTACTACTTCTACTACCACTATGACTAATACTACTTCTACTACTACTACCACTACTACTACTGCTACAACTATTGCTCCTGCATCAAGCACTATAGCTACTACTACTACTAATACTACTCCTACTACTACTAGTACTACTACTACTACTACTACTACTAGTACTACTGCTACAGCAACTACTACTAGTACGAGTACCACCAGCACCACTACTGCTACTACTAATACTACTACTACTACTCCACCAATGACTACAAATACTACTACTCTTGCCACCAGAACTACAATGACTATTAGTACCACTAGTACAGCTATTTCAACTATAATTGCAATACTAGCACTACAACTGCAACTACTACTATAACTACAACTTCTACTACTCCTGCTACTACTACTACAACTATTATTACTACTAATACCACTACTATCGCTACTAATATTGCTAGTACTATTGTTGCTCTGACTACTACTACTTCTACTACTACAACTGCTACTACTGCTGCTACTGCTACTACTACTTCTAAAACTACTACTATCTGTACTACTACGCCTACTAATACTACTACTACTATCAGTACTACTACGCCTACTAATACTACTACTGCTACTACGACTATTACTGCAACTGCTGTTACTTTTGCTTCAACTACTACTACTACTACTGCTAGCGCTCTTAAACTACTACTACTACTGCTGCTCTTACAACAACAACAACTACTATTACAACTACAACAACCACTACTACTTATACTATGAGTATTACTACTACTACTAGTCTACTGCTATAGCTGCAACTACTCGTCCTACTACTCCTACTACTACTGTTATCACTACGACTGCTTTTGCTACTACTTCTACTGCAACTACTACTGCTACTTCTACAACTACCACTAACACCGTGGGTACTAATACTATGACTACTACTACGGCTACTACAACAACTACTACTGTAATTGCTTCTCCTGCTGCTACTACGCCTACTACAACTACTACTATTATTGCTGCTATAACTATTTCTACTACTATTATGAATGTTGTTGCTACTACACTACTACCGCTTCTATAACAATAACTACTACTGCTACCACTGCAACTACTGCTACAACAACAACAACAACAACAACAACATCATCATCAACAACAACAACAACATCATCATCATCATCATCAACAACAACAACAACAACAACTACTACTACTACTACCACCACCACCACCACCACCACTACAACTATGACTACTTTTACTACTACTATTGCTACTACAACTACTATGACTACTACTACCCCTACTATTGCAATTACTACTACTACTACATCTACTAGTACTATAACTGCAACTACTACTATTGCTACTACTGCTACTACTACCATTACTACTACTGCTACTATGACTATTACTATTACTAATACCACGACTACTACTGCTACTACAACTACGACTACTACTACTACTACCGTTGCTACTACTAGTAGTAGTACTACTACTACTATAGATACTACTACTACTATGACTACCATTAATACTACTTTTGCTACTACAACTACTATGACTACTACTACCATTACTACTGCTATTACTACTACAACTACTACAACTACTACTGCTACTACTGCTACTTCTACTACTCCTGCTACAGCTACTGCTACTACAATAATTACTATTATTAATACCACTACTATTGCTACAACTAGTACTACTATTCCTGCTACTGCTATTGCAACTACTACTGCTGCTATTACTACTACTACTTCTTCTACTACTACTGCTGCTGCGGCTGCTACTACTACTACAACCACTTCCAGTACTATTAGTACTACTACGACTACTTCTGCAACATTAATTGCTACTATGGCTATGTCTGCTACAGATACTACTTCAGCTACTACGAAAACTATGGCCACTACTCATACTACTACTACTACAACTTCAGTGACTGCTTCTTCAACTTCTACTACTCCTACTACTAATACAGTACTAGTACTACTACTACTACTACAACTGCCCCCACTAGTACTACCACTACGCCTACTATTGCTACTTCTGCTACTACCCCAACTCCAATTGCTTCTCCTACAACCACCACCACCACCACCACCACCACCACTATTACTAGTACTAGCACCATACTAGTACTACTACTACTACTGCTGCTACAACTACAGTTCCTAGTGCTACAACTACTACTACGACTTCTACTACCACTAATACCACTATTAGTACTACTAAAACTACTATTCCTACTACATCTACTGCTACTGCTAATACGACTACTACTCCTACTAATACTACTGCGACTACAACTACTACTGTTACTACTCTTACTTTTACTAATGCCACTACTCATACTTCTACTACTACTACTACAAAAACTACTACTATTAGTGTGACTACAAATACTCCTGCTACTATTACTACTATGACTACTTCTACTACTACTACAATAACAACAACATCAACTACTACATGACTAGTACAACTCTTACTACTAGAATTACTACTACTCCCACAAACTACTACTATTACTACTACTAATACTACTACTACAACTACTACTACCACTACTAGTACGACTACTGCAATAACTTCTACTACTAATGCTATCAATGCTACAACTACTGCTTCTGCTACTATGGCTACTATGGCCACTACTGCTACTACTACTTTGGCTACTTCAACTACTGCTCAACTACTACTTCTACAATGGCTACTACAACTACTATAACTCCAGCTACTACTCCTGCTACTACAATTACTAGTACTACTACTACTACTACAATAATAACTGCTACTAATGCTACTACTACTACTGCTACTACTGCTATTACTACTGCTGCTTCTACTACTACTATCACTGCTTCTACAGCAACTTCCATTAGTATTGCTACAATGACTATAGTTTTTACTACTACTACTACTACTACTACTTCTACTACTACTACTACTACTACCACTACTACTACTACTACTACTACTACTACTATGCCTAGCACTACAACAACAACAACTACTCCTAATACTCCTCCTCCTACTACTACTACTGCTATAGCAACTGCGACTTCAATTAGGGGTCCTACTACTACATTACTATGACTACTACTACTACTTCTACTACTACTACTATTGCTACTCCTACTACAACTACTACTTCTATTATTTCTACTACTACTGCTACTACATTGATTCCTACTCCTACTAACACTACTACTACTTCTACTACTACTACAACAATAACAATAACAACTACTACTACTTTGATCCCTACTCCTATTATTACTACAAATACTGCTACTACAACTGCAATTACAATCGGTGGTTCTGCTACTACTACTACTACTACCCTGACTCCAAGTACCACTGCCACTACAATTTCTCCAACTCCAACTCCTACTACAACTACTGCTAGTACTACTACTCGACTACTACAACCACGACAACAACAACAACAACAACAACTAATACTGTTGCTACTGCTACAACAACTACTACTACTACTTCTAACGCTACTTCGACTAGTAATACGACTACTACTACTTCAACTACCACAACTACTACTCCTACTCGAACTCCTCATTCTACTATTTCTACTACCTACACTACTGCTTGTACTTCTGCTATGACTTCTGCTACTCCAACTATTACTACTTCAACTACTACTACTCCTCGTATGACTACTAACACTACGCCAACTACTATTACTACCACCACCACCACCACTACTGCTACTACTACTACTACTACTACTAATACTCTTGCTCCTACTACTACTACTGCTACTACTACTGCTACTACTACTACTAATACTTCTACTACCACTGCAACTATCACTACTACTACTACTCAGACTCCAACCCCTACTTCTAGTATAACTTCTATTACAACTACTAATGCTACAACTACTACAACAACAACAACTACTACTACAACTACTACACTTGCACTACTACTACTATTACTTCTAGTTCTGCTACTACAACAACTACTACTACTACAACAACTACTATAACTACTACTTCTCCTACCACTACTGTAACTACAACAACAACAACTACTACTACAACTTCTGCTACTAGAACTAATACTACTACTTCTACTACTACTACTACTATGACTACTACTACTACACTACTACTGCTACTACTACTGTTGCTGCTACTGCAGCTACTACCACTACTGCTGCTGCTGCTACTACAACAACAACAACAACTACCACTACACTGCAACTACAAAAATTACAGCAACAAAAACAATAATAACAACAATAACCACTACTACTACTATTACTACTTCTACTGCTACTACTACAACTACCACTTCCACTACTACCACAACTGCTACTGCTTCTACTGTTGCTACTACTTCGAATAATACTACTTCTATTGCTACTCCTACTTTTACAACTACAACTTCAAATTCTACTACAACTTCAGCTGCTGCCGCGGCTACTACAGATATTACTACTACTAGTACTACTACTACTATAAGTACTATTACTACTTCTTCTACAAATACTACAGCTACTACTACTATGATTACTACTACAACTACAACTTCTACTACCACTACTATGGCAACTACTCCTCTTACTGCTACTACAACAACAATAATAACTACTACTACTATTAATACTACTACTTCTACTACTATTACTATTGCTACCCTTACTACTACTACTACTACAACAACAACAACAACTACTACTATAACTACTGCTACTTCTGTACTAATACCACTGCTACTTCAACTAATGCTGCTGTTGCTATTGCTACAACTACTACAGCCACTACTAATACTACTGCTGCTACTGCTGCTATGACATCAACAACTACTACTAGTTCTACTTCTGCTAGTTCTACAACTATGGCTCCTCCAACAACAACAACAACAACAACAACAACAACAACTACTACTACTACTACTACTACTACTACTACTACTACTAATAATAATACTATTACCATAACTACTTCTTCCATGACTACTGCTGCTACTATTGCTACTACTATGACAATTACTACTACTACTACTACTACTACTACTACTACTGCTGCTGCTGTTGCTGCTGCTGCTGCTGCTAATACAACTATTCATATGACTACCACTACTAGTGCAAGTACTACTCCTACTACTACCTCGAGTACTACTACTACCTCCACTACTAATATTGCTACTACTACAACTACTAATACTACTAATATTGCTACTATTACTGCCACTATGACTACCACAACTTCTACTAGTACTCCTCCTCCTACTCCTATTCCTGCTACTTCTTCTACTACTACAACTACTCCTCCTCCTCCTCCTACTCTGACTCGTACTACTACTCCTCCTCCTCCTACTCCTACTACTGTCACTGCTACACCTACTCCTTCTACTATACCTGCTACTATAGCTACTGCTACTGCTACTACTTTTACTATGACTAATACTAATACTACTACGACTACTACTAATACTTCTACTACTATCATTCCCACTAGAGCTACTCCTATGGCTACTACTACTATTGTTGCTACAACTTATACTACTACGACTACTACTACGAAAACTGCTACTACTACTGCTACTGATGCTGTTAGTGCTGCTACTACTACTATAGCTTCTTTTACTAGTAATGTTACTACTACTACTAATGCTACTGCAACTACAGCTTCTACTACTACTCCCACTACAACTAATCCTACTACTACTACTACAACTACTACAACTACTACTATGACTATTCCTGCTAAAACTATTGATCCTACTACTACAACTAGTGCTACTGCTATTAATACTGTTGCTATTGCTACTACTACAACTCCTACAACTACTACTGCCACAACTACTACTACTCCTACTTCGGAGGCTGCTAATGCTACTACTACTATAGCTACTACTACTCCTGCTATAACTACTACTACTCCTATGGCTACTATAGCTACTGCTGGTAATGCTACTACTACTACTGCTACTGCTATTAATACTACTATCGCTTCTACTACTACTACTAATACTGCTGCAACTTCTACTCCTGCTACCATTACTACCGCTACTTCTACTACTGCCAAGACAACTGCTGCAACTCCTACTATTGCTTGTACTACGGCTACTACTACAACTACAACTACTAAAAGTATTGTTACTACTACTATGAAGATGACGACTACTAGTATTACTACTACTGCTGCTGCTGCAACTACAATAAGAATTACTGCTACTATTATGATTGCTACTATTACTACTACTACTATAGCTACTACTATTGATACTACTATTACTACTATTACAACTACTACCACTACTACTACTGCTGCTACTATAACTATTACTACACTACTACTACTACTCTGCAACAATAATTATTACTACTACAACTATTGTTGCTACTACTTCCACTGCTACTACAATAACTATTACTATTACTACAACAAAAACTACTACTACTCGTACTACTACTACCACTGCCTCAGCTATAACTGCTACCACCACCACTGCTACTGCTACTTCTACTACAACTACTACTACCACTACTTCTGCTTCACTACTGCTAGGGCTTCTACTACTGCTGTAGCAATAGTTGCTTCTGCTATTACTTCTACTAATACAACTTCTGCATCTACTACTAATACCACTAGTACTAATGCTACTGCAACTATAACTATGCCTACTACAACTGTTACTCTTACTATTGCTACCACAATAATTGCTACTATCATTACTACTACTTCTATTGCCACTATTGGTACTACTTTGCTACTAATGCTACTATTACTATTATAGCTACTACTAATACTTCTACTACTATTACTCCTGCTGCTACTAATTCTACCGCTACTATAACTATTAGTGATACTACTATTACTACCACTACTACTAGTACTACTACGACTACTACCACTACAATTTCGACCACTAATACTATTAGTACTACAACTACTACTACGACGATGACAACTACTGCTACTACTACAACTGCTTCCACCATGACTACTACTACTACTATAATTACTACAACCACTACTGCTACTTCTAGGACTATTGCTAATACTATTAATCCCATTACTACTACCACTACAGCTACTACGACTGTTGTTCCTACTACTACTACTACTACAATAACAACAACAACTACTACTACTAATACTATTACTACTACTAGTACTACTACTACTACTACTAGTACTACTAGTACTACTACTACTACTGTTACAATTATTGCTACAACTGCTTCCACTACTATTATGAGTATTAGTACTACTCCTACCACTACGATTGCTGCAACTGCTACTGCAGCTGCTGCTGCTGCAACAAATACTATAGCTATTGCTACTGCTACTACTACTACTATTACCATAATTGCTACTATTATTGCTAATACCAATCCTATTACTACTACTGCTATTACTATTACTACTACTACTATTACTCCTACTTCTACTACTACAATGACAACTACTTTTATTTGCAATACTACTATTGCTACTATAACTACTACTACTGTTGCTGCTGCTTCTCCGACTAGAATAGCAACTATGACTACTACTACTACTACTATGACTACAACTATTACCGCTACAACTGCTGTACTACTACTACTACTACTACTACTACTACTACTACTACTACTACTACTACTACTACTACTTCTACTACAGCTACTACTACTTTTGCTATAATAACTACTACTACTATGACTGCTATTGCTATTACTACTGCTACTATTGCTAATACTACTAATACTACAACATCTGCTACTACAACTATTATTAGTACTAATACTAACAATCCAACTACTACTGACACTACTACGACAACTACTACTAGTACTACTCCTGCTACTTCTACTTTCACTCCAACTACTATTGCTTAAACCAAAATTGCTACAACTTCTAGTCCTATGACTTTTACTATCACTACTATGCCTAATGCTACTACTACTACTACTCCTCCTGCTACTACCATTACTACAACTCCTACTATTACTATTATGACTCCTATAATTACTACTACTGCTACTACTAGTAGTAGAAGTTTTGCTACCACTACTATAGCTACTACTACTGCAACTACTACAACTACTACTACCGCAACTAATACTACTACTACTACAACAGCTACTACTACAACTACAACTACCACAACTTTGACTATAATTATTACTACTACTAGTACTACAACTACCATAACTCCAATAACTATTATTAAAACTACTACTACTCCTACAGCTGCTGCTACTACTACTACTACCATGGTTGCTACGACTACAATCACTAATGCTGCTGCTGCTATGACTACTACAACTACCCCTTCTACTACTATTGTAGCTACTACTACTCCTACTGTAGCGATTGCTGCTAGTACTACTACTACCACTACTACTACTATAACTATTACTACTACTGCCACTACTACAACTACTAACTTGACTACTACAACTACTACAATAACAATAACAACAACAACAACAACTACTACTGGTACTACTCCTACAACTACTACTGCTACTCACACTACTACTAATACTACTACAGCTACTACTACTATACCACTACAACTGCTACTAGTACTACTTCTAATTCTACCACTACTAAAACTACTACTACTATGACTGCTACTGCTACTGCTACTACTACTGCTACTACTACTACTTCTACTATTATTGTAGTAGCAGTAGAAGTGGGAGTATTAGTAGTAGTAGTTGTGGTAGTTGGAGTGATCTTAGTAGATGTTATTGTAGTAGCAGTGTTTGTAGTAGTAGTTATAGTAGCAGTGTTGTAGTAGTAGCTGTATTAGTAGTAGTAGATGTAGTAGTAGTAGCCGTAGCGGTAGCAATAGCAGTAGCTGTAGTAGTAGTCACAGGAGTAGTCAAAGGAGTAGTAATAGTCATAGTAGTAGTAGTAGCAGGAGTAGTAGTAGCAGTTATAGTAATAGGAGTAGTAGTTGTACCAGTAGCAGAAGTAGTAGTAGTATTTGTAATAGTAGTAGTAGTAGCAGTTATAGTAGTAGCAGAAGTAGTAGTAGTTGTTGTTGTAGTAATAGCATCACGAGTAATATGAGTAGTAGTTATAGTTGTAATACTAGTAGCTGAAGTAATTATGGGAGTGGTTATAGGAGTAAGAGTAGACATAGTAGCAGAGCACCAGTAGTAGTAGTAGAAGTAGGAGCAGAGTAGTAGTTATACTAGAAGTTGTAGTAGTAGTAGTAGTAGTAATAATAATAGTAGAATAGTAGTAGTTGTTGTAGTTGTAGCAGAAGTAGTAGTTCTAGTAGTAATAGTTGTAATAGTAGTAGTAGCAGTTGTTGTTATTGTTGTAGTAGTAGCAGTTGTTGTAGCAGTTTATGCAGTTGTTACTTCAGTAGTATTAGTGCTAGTAGAGGTAGTTGTAGTAGGAGTAGTAGTCATTGTAGTAGTAGTAGTTATTATTGTAGGAGTAGAAGAGGTAGTAGTAGTTGAAGTTGTAGTAATAGTTGTAGTTGTAGTTGTTGTTACTGTAGTCGTAGCAGCAGTAGCCATAGTTGTAGTAGTGGTAGTAGTAGTACTAGTAGCAATAGCAGTAGCCAAAGTAGTAGGAGTAGTAGTAGTTGTAGTAGTAATAGTGGTAGTAGTCGTAGCAGTAGTAGCAGTAGTAATAGTAGTGGTAGTTGTAGTAGTAGTTGGAGTTGCAGTAGAAGTAGTGGTAGTAGTAGTAGTAATAGTAGTAGTAGTAGTAGTACTAGTAGTAGTAGTAATAGAAGTAGTAGTGGTAGTAGCAGTAGTACTACTACTACTAGTAGTAGTTGTTGTTGTTCTTGTAGTAGTAGTACTTGCAGTAGTAGTAGTAGTAGCAGTTGTAGTAGCTCTAGTAGTAGTACTAGTAGCAGCAGCAGCAGCAGCAGCAGTAGTAGTAGTAGTAGTCTTAGTAGTAGTGGTATTTAGTAGTAGTAGAAGTAGTAGTAGTTGTAGCAGGAGTAGTTCTAGTTGTAAGAATAGCAGCAGTAGTAGCAAGCGCAGTAGTAGTAGTACTAGCAATAGTAGAAGTAGTAATTGTTTTAGTAGTTGGGGTAGTAGTGGTAGTAGTAGTAGTAGCAAGAGTTGTTGTAGTGGCAGTAGAAATAGCAGCAACAACATTAGTAGTCATAGTAGTGGTACTTGTCATTCTAAAAGTTGACATAGTTGTAACAAAAGGAGAATCAATTATAGTAGTAGTAGTAGCGGGAGTACTAGTATTAGTAATAGTAGTTACAGTAGCAGTGGTAGAAATATTAGTAGTAGTAGTAGTTGTTGTTGTTGTAGTAGTTGCAGTTGTAGTAGTAGTCGTAGTCATAGCAGTAAGTGCTATAGAAGTAGTAGTTGTAGTAGTACTAGTAGTAGCAGTAATAGTTTTATTTGTTGTTGCAGTAGTAGTAGTTGTTGTAGTAGTAGCAGCAGCAGCAGCAGCAGCTGTAGTGGCAGTAGCAGAAGTACTAGCAACAGCAGTAATAGTAGTAGTGGTTGTGGTATTTGTAGTAGAAGCAGTAGTACAAGTAGTTTTGGTCCTAGTGGCAGTAGTTGTTGCAGCAATAGCACTAGCAGTAGTAGTAGCATCATCAAATGTAGAGTACTAGCGGTAGTTGTATCTGTAATAGTAGTAGTAGAAGCTATAGTAGCAGTCGTAGTAGTAGTTGTAGTAGTATATGTAGTAGTAGAAGTAATAGTAGGAGTAGTAGTAGGAGTAGGAGTAGGAGTAGTAGTAGTAGTAATAGTAGTTATAGCAATAGAAGTAGTAGAAGTGGTAGTAGTAGTAGAAGGAGGAGTAGTAGTAGTAGTATTAGAAGTTGTTGTTGTTGTTGTAGGAGTAGTAGTAGTAGTAGTAGTTGTTGGAGCTATTGTAGTAATAGCAGTAGTAGTAGCAGGAGTAGCAATAGTAGCATAAGCATCAGTAGTAGTAGCAATAATAGTTGTAGTAGTAGTAGTGGTTGTAGCAGTCGTCGTAGCAGTAGAAGAAGTAGTTGAAGTAGTTGTGTTGGGAGAAGTAATAATAGCAACTGTAGTAACCACCATATTAGTAGGAGTAGTAGTGGTAGTAGTAGTAGTAGTTGTTGTTATTATTATAGTAGTAGTAGGAGGAGTAGAAGGAGCAGTTGTAGCACAAGTAGTTGTAGGAGAAGTAATAATAGTGGGAGTTGTAGTGGTAGTAGTAGGAGTTGCGGCAGCAGTAGTGGCAGCAATTTTAGTAGCAGCAATGGTAGCAGTATTTGTAGTTGCATTGGTGGTTGCAGTAGTACCTATAGTTGGAGTAGTCATTGTAGGAGTATTGCTAGTAATAGAAGCAGTAGCAGTAGGAGTAGTAGTAGCAGCAGTATGACTAGTAGCAATAGTTGTAGTAGTCCTAGTAGTAGTGTTAGCTGCAGTACCAGTAGTAGTAGGGGTAGTAGCAGTGGTAGAAGGAGCAGTAGCCGTAGTAGTAGGAGTATCACTAGTAAAAATAATAATAATAATAGTAGTAGCAGGAGTATTAGTAATAATAGTAGCAGTAGGAGTAGAAGAAATAGTAGCAGAAGTGATAGTAGTAGGACCAGTCGTAGTAGTAGTAGTTGTAGTATAAGGAGAAGTAGTAGTGGTATTAGTAGTAGTAGCAGTAGTAGTAGTAGCCACAATTGTAGTTGCAGTAGCAGTAGTTGTAGTGGTTACAATAGTAATAGCAGTTGTAGTAGTAGTAGTAGTCATAGAAGTAGGAGACGTAGCAGTAGTTATTGCAGTAGCAGTAGCAGTTGTAGCTATAATACTAGTAGTTATCGTTGTAGTAGTAGTAAAAGTAGTAACAGCAGAAAGAGTAGTAGTAGTAGTAGTAGTAGTAGTAGCAGTAATAGCAGCCGTAGTAGCAAGGGCAATAGTGCTAGTAGTAGAAGTAGTAGCAGTATTAGAAGGAGCAGTAGCAGTAGTATTAGGAGTAGCAATTGTAGTTTTCATAATAGTAGTAGTAGAAGCAGTAGTAGGATTATCACAAGTAAACACAATAGTAGTAGTAGTGGTAGTAGCAGGAGTAGTAGTTGTAATAGTAACAGTAGTAGTACAATAAATAGTAATATAGTAATAGTAGTAGGAGCAGTCATAGTAGTAGTCATAGAAGCTGTGGTAGTAGCAGTATTAGTAGTAGTAGAGGTAGTAGTAGTAGCCACAACAGTAGTTACAGTTGTAGTAGTTGCAGTAGTAGCAATTATAGTAGTAGAAGTAGTTGTAGTATTTGTAGTAGTTATAGTAGTAATAGCTATTATAGTAGTAGCAGTAGTTATTGAAGTAGGAAAAGTAGTAGTAGTAGTAGCAGCAGCAGCAGTAGATGTAGTAGTTGTAGTAGTAGTAGTTGTTATTGTTGCAGTAGTAAAAGAAGTAGTAGCAGAAATAGTCATAGTTATAGAAGTAGTAGGAGTAGCAATAGCAGCAGCAGCAGCAAGGGCAGTACCAGCAGTAGTAGTATTAGCAGCAGCAGTAGCAATAGCATTAGTAGCATTAGTAGTAGTAGTCATAGTAGTAGTAGTAGGAGGAGTAGTAGTAGTAATAAGAGTAGTAGTAGTAATAGTAGTAGTAGTAGTAGTAGTAGTAGTAGTAGTAGTAGTAGTAGTAGTAGTAATAGTAGTTGTAACTGTAGTAGTAGTAGTTGTTGTAGTAGGAAGAGGAGGAGTAGTAGTAGTAGGAGTAGCAATAGTAGCAATAGTAGTAGTGATAGCAGTAGTATTAGCAGTAACAGCTGCTGCAGTAGTAGTCATTCTAGTAATAGTAGTAGTTGTAGTTGCACTAGTAGCTGTAGTAGTAGAAGTACTCATAGTAGCTGTACTAGCAGCTGTAGTAGTAGTAGTAGTAGCTGCAGTTGTAGTGGTAGTAGTAGTAGCAATAGTAGTAATAGTAGTAGTAGCCATCGTAGCATTAGTAGTCATAATAGCTGTAGTGGAGCAGTAGTAGCGGTAGTAGTAGAAGAAGTAGTTGTAGTTGTAGCCGTAGTTGTAGTAGCAATAGTTGCAGTAGTAGTGGTAGTCGTATTAGTAGTCGTTGCGGTAGCAATAGCAATAGCAATAGTAGTAGTAGCAATAGAATTAGGAGTTGGAGAAGTTGTAGTAGTAGTAGTAGGAGGAGGAGGAGGAGGAGCAGCAGCAATAGTAATAGTAGTTTTAGGAATAGTTGTGGTAGTCGTAGTAGTCGTAGTAGTCAAAGTAGTAGTAGCAAAAGTTGAAGTAGAAGTAGCAGTAGCAGTAGCAATAGTTGAAGTAGTAGTAGTAGAAGCAGTAGCAGTAGTTAAAGTAGAAGTAGTTGTCATTGTCGTCGTAGTAGAAGTTGCAATAGCATAAGTAGTAGTAGTAGTAGTTATAGTAGTCCCTGTAATAGTAGCAATAGTAGTAGAAGTAGCAGCAGAAGTAGTATTCGTAGCAGTTGAAGTTGTACCATGCATTGTAGCAGTAGAAGTAGTCGCGAAAGTTGTAGTAGTAGAAGTAGTACTAGCAGTAGTAGTAACAGCATAAGTAGTTCCCGCCAACGTAGTAGTAGCAATAGTAGTAGTAAATGTTGGGGTAGTAGTAGTAGTAGTAGGAGTAACAACAGCGGTAGAAGTAGTAATAGTAGGAGTTGCAGTAGTAGTAGTAGTAGTTGTAGTAGTAGTAATAGCAAGAACAGCAGTAGTAGTAGTAGGGGTGACAATACCAGTAGTACTAGTAGTAGTTGGAGTATTAGTAGTAGCTGGAGAGGTTGTCTAGTAGTAGCAGTAGGAGTGGTAGTTGGAGTAGCAGGAGCCGCAGTAGTAGTGGTTGCAATAGTAGAAGTAGTAGAGTAGTAGTTATAGTAGTAGCAGTAGAAGTTGGAGTACTAGTAGTAGAAGTAGTAGTAGTTGGAGTGATATTAGTAGATGTAGTAGCAGCAGCAATTGTAGTTGTAGAAGTAGCAGTAATAGTAGGAGTAGTTGTTGCTGTTGCAGGAGCAATACCAATAGTAGTCAGAGTAGCAGTAGCAGTAGCAGTAGTAGAAGTAATAGTAGTTGCAGTAGTAGTAGGAGTATCATTAGTAAAAATAATAGTTGTTGTAGTAGTTGTAGTGGGAGGAGTACTAGTAGTAGTAGTTACCATAGTAGTAGAAGTAATACTAGCAGTAGTAGTAGTAGAAGAAGAGTAGTAGTAGCAGTAGTAGTAATTGTAGTAGCAACATTAGCATTAGTAGTAGGGGTTTTAGCAGTAGTTTTAGTAGTAGTATCCGTAGTAGTACTAGCATTTGCAGAAGGAGCGATAATAGTAGTCGTTGTTCTAATAGAAAAAGTAGTAGTAGCAGCAGCAGTAGAAGTAGTAGTAGTAGCAGTAGTGTTAGTTGTTGGAGAAGTCACAGTACTAGTAGCAAGAGCAGTAACAGCCACAGTGGTGGTGGTAGTAGTAGCAGAAGTAGTATTAGTAGGAGTAGTTGTAGTAGTAGTAGTGGTATTAGTAGTAGCATTAGTAGGAGTAGATACAGTAGCAGTAGGAGTACTAGTTGTTGCAGTAGTAGTAAAAGTACTAATAGTAGCAGTAGTAATAGTACAAACAGTAGGGGTAGTTGTAGTAGAAAAAGTAGAGTAGTGGTAGTAGTAGTGGTTGTATTAATAGTAGTAACAGAAGTAGTTGTTGATGTAGTAGTAGTAGCAGCAGCAGCAGTAGTAGTAGTAGTAGTAGTAGTAGTAGTAGTAAAAGTAGTAATAGTAGTAGTAGTAGTAGTAATAGTAGTAATAGTAGTAGCAGCAGCAGCAGCAGTAGTAGTAGTGGTAGTTGTAGTAGGTGTAGTGGCTGAAGTAGTAGTTGTAGTAGTAATAGTAGTAGGAGTAGTAGTAGTTGTAATAGAAGTAGTAGCGGTAGCTGTAGTAGTACTACTGCTACAAATAGTAGTAGTTGTAGTAGTAGTAGTAGTAGAAGTTGTCGTAGTAGTAGTATTAGTAATAGTAGTATTAGTTATTATTGTAGTAGTAGTAGTAGTAGTATTAGTGGGAGTAGTTGTAGTAGTAACAATAGTAGCTGTAGCAGCCAAGGTGGTAGTAGTAGTAGTAGTAATAGCAGCAGCAGTAGTAGCAATAGTAACAAAGTAGCTATAGCGATAATTGCAGTAGTTACAGTAGTAGCAATAGTAGAACTCGTTGTAGTTATTTTAGTAGTTGGGGAAGTAGTAGTAGTAGTAGTAGTGGCAGTAGAAGTAGTTGTGGTAGTAGAAGTTGCGGCAACAACAGTAGTTGCCATAGTAGTGGTAGTTTTGGTAGTAGAAGTTGCTATAGAAGTAATTGGAGGAGAATTATTTATAGTAGTGGTAGTAGGAGTACTAGTATTAGTAATAGTAGTAATAGTAGTAGTGGTCGGAATATTAGTAGTTGTAGTAGTTCTAGTTATAATAGTACTAGTTGTGGTAGTTGTAATAGCTGTAGTAGTAGTAGTAGTAGTAGTAGTAGTAGTAGTAGTAATAGTCGCAGTCATAGCAGTAAGAGCAGTATAAGTAGTAGTAGTTGTTGTAGTTGCAATAATAGTAGTATTTGCTGTAGCAGTAGCTGCAGTGGTAGTAGTACTAATTGCATTAACTGCAGCAGCAGTAGTGCTATTTGCAGTAGTAGCAGCAGCAATAGTTGTAGGGGTAGAAGTAGCTACAGTCGTAGTAGTTGAAGTTCTTGCAAAAGTAGTACAAGTAGTAGTAGTTGTAGTAGCAGATGTGGAGAACTAGCAGTAGCTTTAGTAGTAGTAGTTGTTGTTGTAACAGTAGTAGTAGCAGTAGTAATGTTAGTAAGAGTAGTAGTAGTAGTAGTAGTAGTAGTAGAAGCTATAGTAGTAGTTGTAGTTATAGTTGTAGTAGTACTTGTAGTACTAGAAGTAATAGTAGGAGTAGTACTAGGAGTAGGAGTTGAGGTAGTAGTTGTAGTAATAGTAGTTGTGGCAATAGTAGTAGTAGCAGTGGTACTAGTAGTAGTAGTAGTAGTATTAGACATTGTTGTCGTAGTAGTAGTCATTGTAATAGTAGTAGTAGTAGGAGGAGTAGTAGCAGCAACAACAGCAGTAGTAGTAGTAGTTGTAGTAGTAGTAGTAGCCGTAGTAGAAATAGCCGCAGTAGTAGCAGCAGCGGCAGTAGTAGAAGTAGTAGTAGTAGTAGTAGCATTAGTAGTAGTAGTAGCTATTTTAGTAGTGGTAGTATTACTAGTTCTAGTCATAGTACTAGCATTAGTTGCAGAAGTGGTAGTATTAGTAGTTGCCGTTGTAGTAGTAGCAGCAATAATTATAGTAGCAAGAGTAGTAGTAGAAGTAGTAGTAATAGCAGTTGTAGCATTAGTAATAGTAGGAGTAGTTGTAGTAGTAGCAGCAACAACAACAGTAGTACCAGTAGTAGAAGCAGCAGCGATAGTAGTAGTAGTAGTAGTAGTAGTAGTAGTAGTAGAAGCAGCAGTAGTAGTAGCAGTAGTAGTAGTTGTAGAAGAAGTTGTAGTAGTAGTAGTAGTCATTATAGAAGTAGTAGCCAGAGTAGTAGTAGTTGTTGTTGTTATTGTTGTAGTAATAGTAGTGTAGTAGTAGGGGAAGCTGTAAGAGTAGTAGTTGTAGTAGCAGTAGCAGTAGTAGTATTTACACTAGAAGTTGTAGTAGGAGTAGTAGTTGTTGTAGTAGTAGTAGTAGTAGTAGTAGTAGTAGTAGTAGTAGTAGTAGTAGTAGTAGTAGTAGTAGTAGTAGTAGTAGTAGTAGTAGTACTAGAAGTAGTAGTAGTAGTAGTAGTAGTAGTAGTAGTAGTAGTTGCAGTAGTAGTAGCAGTAGTTGTCATTCTAGTGGTAGTTGCAGGAGTTATACAATAGTAGTTGTAGTAGTAGTAGTCGTACTAGCAATATAAGTAGCAGTTGCATAAGTAGTCATAGTAGCAGTAGCAGTAGTGGCAATAGTAGCAGTAGTAGTTTTTGTTTTAGAAGTTGGGGTAGTACTAGTAGTAGCAGCAGCAAGAGTAGTAGTAGTGGTAGAAGAAATAGCAGCTGTTGTGGTTATAACAATCATAATTGTTGTAGCAGAAGTAATTATAGCAGTAGAAGTAGTAGTAGTAGTTTAAGTAGTCGGGCTAGTAGTAGTACTAGTGGTAGTCGTAGTAGTAGTAGAAGTCATAGTAGTAGCAACAGTATTAGTAGTAGTAGTATCTGTAGAAGTAATAGCAAAAGTAGTAACAATAGTTGGAGTAGAAGGAGAAGTAGTAGTAGTAGCAATAAATGTAGTGGCAACATTAATAGTAGGAGTAGCAAGAGTAGTTGTAGCAGCAGCAACAACAGCAGTAGTAGCTATAGTTGTCATTGTAGTAGTAGTAGCAAGAGTAGTAGTAGTAACAACAGCAGCAGCAGCAGTAGTAGTCGTAGTAGTAGTGTAAGTAGTAGTAGCAAAAGTAGTAGTAGTAGTGGTAGTGGTAGTAGCAATAGTAGCAGTAGTCATAGCAGTAGAAGTAGTAGAAGTTGTTTTAGAAGTTGCAGTAGTAGTAAGAGTAGCAGAAAGAGTAGTAGTAGTGACAGTAGAAGTAGTAGTTGTTGTAGTTGTAGCAATTGTAATTGTAGTAGCAAAAATGATAGAGGTAGTAGTAGTAGCAGTAGTTTAAGTAGTTGGGGTAGTAGTAGTAGTAGTAGAAGTCCTAGTAGTAGTAGTAGTAGTAGTAGTAGTAGTAGTCGCCGTAGAAGTAGTAGCAACAGTAGTAACAGTAGTAGAAGTAGTAGGAGAAATAATAATAGTAGTAGTAGTAGATGTAGTGGAAGCATTAGTAGCAAGAACAGTATTAGTTTTGGTAATAGTAGTAGCAGTAGCAGAAGAAGTAGCAGCAACATTAGTAATAGTTCCAGTAGTACTAGTATTTGCAGCAGCATCAGTAGTAGTAGTAATAGCAGCAACAGTAGTAGTTATAGCAGAAGGAGAAGTAGCAACTGTGGTAGTAATAATAGTAGTACTAGTAGTAGTAATAATACTAGTTATAGCAGTAGTAGTAGTGCCAATGTTAGTATTAGTAGGAGTAGCAGTAGTTGTAGTAGTAGCAGCAACAAGAGCAGCAGCAATAGCTGTAGTATTAATAATAGCCAGTAGTAGTTGTTTTGGAGCTATAGTAGTAGTAGCGGCAGTAGTAGCAGGAGTAGAAGTATTAGTAGTAGCAGTAGTTTTTGTAGTGGCATCCACAGCAGTAGTAGCAACAATCGCAGTAGTAGTAATGGTAGTGGTAAGAGTAACAGTAGTTTTAGTGGTAGTATTAGTAGTGGTAGTGGTAGTAGTAGTAATAGTAGTAGTAGTAGTAGTAGTAGTAGTTGTTATTGTTGTTGTTGTAGTAGTAGTCGTAGTAGTAGTAGTAGTACTAGTAGTAGTACTAGAAGTTGTAGTAGTAATAGAAGTAGTAGGATAAGTACTAGTAGTGGTTGTAATAGTGGTAGTATTAGTAGTCACAGTAATTGCAGTAATAGTCGCAGTAGTAGCAGCAGTAGTAGCAGTATTAATAGCAGCAGCAGTTGTAGCAGCAGCAGTAGTAGCAGTAGCAACAATCATAATAGTCGTCGTTATAGTAGTACTAGTAGCAGTAGTAAGAGTAGTAGTAGCACTAGTAGTAGTAGTTATTATTGTTGTAGCGGTAGTAGCAGTTGTAGCTGTAGCAACAGTAGAAATATTAGTAGTAGTAGTAACAGCAGTAGAAGAAGTAGTAGTCACAGCAGTAGTAGTAGTAGTTGTAGTTGTTGTCATAGAATTAATAGTAGTAGAAATGGCAGCAGTAGTAGTGGTAGTAGTAGTCCTATAAGTAGTAGCAGTAGTAATACTAATTGTAGCAGCAGTAGTAGTGGCAGTAGTAGTTTTCTTTTGTGTAGCAGTAGTAGTAGTAGCAATAGTAGTTGTAGTATCAGTAGTGGTAAAAATAGCAGTAGTAGTGGCTGAACTAGTAGTAGCGGTAGTAATAGTAGTAGTAGTAGTAGTATTTGTGATAGCATTAGTAGTGATAGTAGCGGTACCACCAGTAGTAGTAGTAGCCATAATAGCAGTAGTATTAGTGGCAGTAGTAGCAGTTGTAGTTGTAGAAGTGGTAATGGTAGCAGTAGTAGTTGTAGTAGTGGTTGTAATAGTAGTAACAGTAGTAGTAGTTGCAATATTTGTAGTAGTAGTAGTAGTAGTAGTAGCAGCAGCAGCAGCAGCAGCAGCAGTAGAAGTTGTAGTAGTAGTGTTGTAGTAGGAGAAGTCGTAGTAGTGGTAGTAATAGTAGTAGTAGTAGTAGCAATAGTAGAAGTTGTAGTAGTCGTAGTTGTAGTAGGAGAAGTCGTATTAGTGGTAGTAATAGTAGTAGTATTAGTAATAGTAGTAGGGGCAGAGTTGTAGTAGTAGTAGCATGCGTGGCAGTAGTATCAGTAGCAGCAATAGTTGTTGTAGTAGTAGTAGTAGTCATCGTTATAGTAGTAGTCATTATAGTAGTAGTCATTATAGTCGTAGTAGTAGTTGGAGTCGTCATAGCTGTAGTAGTTATAGTAGTAGTAGTAGTCATAGTAATTGTTATAGCAATAGTAGAAGTTGTAGTGGAAGTAGTAGTTGTAAGAGTAGTATTAGTAGTGGTACAGTAGTAGTAGTATTAGTAGTTGTTGTTATTGTAGTAGTTATAGCACTTGTAGTAGTAGCAGCAGTAGGAGTCGTAGTAGTAGTAATAGTAGCAGTAGAATTACTAGTCCTAGCTTTAGCCATCGTAGTTGTAGTAGTTGTAGTAGAGATAATAGTACTAGAAGTAGAAGTAGCAATAGCAGCAATAGTTGTAGTAATACTAGTTGTAGCAGTCGTAGTAATGGCGGCAGTTGTATTAGTAGGAGTTGCAGTGGTAGTAGCAGCAGCACCAGCAGTTGTTGTGTTTGCTAATACTACTACTACAGCTACTACTCTAACCACTACTACTAATTATACTGCTGCTGCTGCTCCTACTTTTGCTGCTACAACTACTGCAGTTGTTGTGTTTGCTAATACTACTACTACAACTACAACTACAACTCTTCCTACTATTTATGCTTCTGCTGCTGCTATTACGACTACTCCGACTACTACTACATCTCCCACTAGTACTACTATAGCTACTCGACTACTAGCACTACTACAGCTACAACTTCTGCTACGACTACTACTAGTACTACTAATACTACTTTGTTACTACTACTAGTACAACAACTATTGCTATTACTGCTACTACAAGTACTATTATTCCTACAACTACTACTACAACTACTACTACAGTTGCTACTACTAACACCACTCATACTAATACTATTGCTACTTCCACTACTACTACCACTATTGGTACTACTGCTTTTACTGCTACTATTGCAACTACTATTATTACTACAACTATGACTGCTA
>RXID01021957.1:28918-45270 GCA_005019695.1 Trichopus zeylanicus subsp. travancoricus
CTAGTAGTGGTTGTAATAGTGGTAGTATTAGTAGTCACAGTAATTGCAGTAATAGTCGCAGTAGTAGCAGCAGTAGTAGCAGTATTAATAGCAGCAGCAGTTGTAGCAGCAGTAGTAGTAGCAGTAGCAACAATCATAATAGTCGTCGTTATAGTAGTACTAGTAGCAGTAGTAAGAGTAGTAGTAGCACTAGTAGTAGTAGTTATTATTTTTGTAGCGGTAGTAGCAGTTGTAGCTGTAGCAACAGTAGAAATATTAGTAGTAGTAGTAACAGCAGTACAAGAAGTAGTAGTCACAGCAGTAGTAGTAGTAGTTGTAGTTGTTGTCATAGAATTAATAGTAGTAGAAATGGTAGCAGTAGTAGTGGCAGTAGTAGTCCTATAAGTAGTAGCAGTAGTAATACTAATTGTAGCAGCAGTAGTAGTGGCAGTAGTAGTTTTCTTTGGTGTAGCAGTAGTAGTAGTAGCAGTAGTAGTAGTAGTAGCAATAGTAGTTATAGTATCAGTAGTGGTAAAAATAGCAGTAGTAGTGGCTGAACTAGTAGTAGTGGTACTAATAGTAGTAGTAGTAGTAGTATTTGTGATAGCATTAGAAGTGATAGTAGCGGTACCACCAGTAGTAGTAGTAGCCATAATAGCAGTAGTATTAATGGCAGTAGTAGCAGTTGTAGTTGTAGAAGTGGTAATAGTAGCAGTAGTAGTTGTAGTAGTGGTTGTAATAGTAGTAACAGTAGTAGTAGTTGCAATATTAGTAGTAGTAGTAGTAGTAGTAGTAGTAGTAGTAGTAGTAGTAGTAGTAGTAGTAGTCGCAGTAGTAGCAGCAGTACTAGTAGCAGTTGCAACAATCATAATAGTCGTCGTTATAGTAGTACTAGTAGCAGTAGTAAGAGTAGAAGTAGTACTAGCAGTAGTAGTTATTATTGTTGTAGCGGTAGTAGCAGTTGTAGCTGTAGCAACAGTAGAAGTATTTGTAGTAGTAGTAACAGCAGTAGAAGAAGTAGTAGTCAAAGCAGCAGTAGTAGTAGTTGTAGTTGTTGTCGTAGAATTAATAGTAGTAGAAATGGCAGCAGTAGTAGTGGTAGTAGTAGTCCTATAAGTAGTAGCAGTAGTAATACTAATTGTAGCAGCAGTAGTAGTGGCAGTAGTAGTTTTCTTTGGTGTAGCAGTAGTTGTAGCAGTAACAATAGTAGTTGTAGTATCAGTAGTGGTAAAAATAGCAGTAGTAGTGGCTGAACTAGTAGTTGCGGTAGTAATAGTAGTAGTAGTAGTAGTATTTGTGATAGCATCAGTAGTGATAGTAGCGGTACCACCAGTAGTAGTAGTAGCCATAATAGCAGTAGTAGTAGTGGCAGTAGTAGCAGTTGTAGTTGTAGAAGTGGTAATGGTAGCAGTAGTAGTTGTAGTAGTGGTTGTAATAGTAGTAACAGTAGTAGTAGTTGCAATATTTGTAGTAGTAGTAGTAGTAGTAGTAGCAGCAGCAGCAGCAGCAGTAGAAGTTGTAGTAGTAGTGTTGTAGTAGGAGAAGTCGTAGTAGTGGTAGTAATAGTAGTAGTAGTAGTAGCAATAGTAGAAGTTGTAGTAGTCGTAGTTGTAGTAGGAGAAGTCGTATTAGTGGTAGTAATAGTAGTAGTATTAGTAATAGTAGTAGGGGCAGAGTTGTAGTAGTAGCAGCATGCGTGGTAGTAGTATCAGTAGCAGCAATATTTGTTGTAGTAGTAGTAGTAGTCATTGTTATAGTAGTAGTCATTATAGTAGTAGTCATTATAGTCGTAGTAGTAGTTGGAGTAGTCATAGCAGTAGTAGTTATAGTAGTAGTAGTAGTCATAGTAATTGTTATAGCAATAGTAGAAGTTGTAGTGGAAGTAGTAGTTGTAAGAGTAGTATTAGTAGTGGTACAGTAGTAGTAGTATTAGTAGTTGTTGTTATTGCAGTAGTTATAGCACTTGTAGTAGAAGCAGCAGTAGTAGTCGTAGTAGTCAGTATCGTCGCAGTAGATTACTAGTCCCTAGCTTTAGCCATCGTAGTTGTAGTAGTTGTGTAGAAGTAAGAGTTACTAGAAGTAGAAGTAGCAACAGCAGCAATAGTTGTAGTAATACTAGTTGTAGCAGTCGTAGTAATGGCGGCAGTTGTATTAGTAGGAGTTGCAGTGGTAGTAGCAGCAGCACCAGCAGTTGTTGTAGTATCAGTAGTAGTAATAATAGTAGTAGTAGTAGTTGAAGCATTAGTAGTAGTAGTAGCAGCATTAGTAGTAGTTGTAACGGTAGCATCAGTACTAGTAGCAACAACAATTGCAGTAGTAGCAGTTGCAGCAGCAGCTGTAGTAGTAGTGGTGGTGGTAATAGTAGTAGTAAAAGTAGTGGTAGTGGTAGTAGTAGTAGTAGTAGAAGCAGTAGCAGCAGTAGTAGCTGTAGCAGTAGAAGTAGTAGTAGCAGCAGTTGTAGCTGTAAAAGTAGTCATAGTAGGTGTAGTAGCAGCAGTTGTTATACCGGTAGTTGTAGCGGTAGTAGTAGTAGTAGGAGATGTAGTAGCTGTAGTTGTAGTAGTTCTTGTAGCAGGAGTAAAAGTGGTGGTGGTAGATGTAGTAGTAGTAGTAGCAATGGTAGCAGAAGTAGTAGTAGCAGATGTAGTGGTAGTAGTAGAAGAAGTAGCTGTAGTTGTAGGCGTAGTAGAAGTAACAGTAGTTGTAGTAGTTGTGGTAGTAGTATTATTAGTTGTTGCAGTAGTTATAGTAGTAGCAGTAGTAGCAGTAGCAATTGTATTTAGGAGTTGGAGAAGTTGTAGTAGTATTAGTAGTAGTAGAAGTAGCAGCAGTAGTAATAGTAATAGTTGTAGTACTGGTAATAGTAGTAGTAATAGTAGTTGAAGCAGAACTAGTAGCAAAAGTTGAAGTATTAGTAGTCGTGGCTGCAGTAGTAGTTGAAGCAGTAGTAGTAAGTTGAAGTAGAAGTAGTTGTCGTTGTCATTATAGTAGAGGAAGCAGTAGTTGCAGAAGTTGTAGTAGTTGTAGTAGTCCCAATAGTAGCAGCAATAGTAGTAGAAGTAGTAGCGAAAGTCATAGTAGTAGAATTAGTACTACTAGTAGTAGTAATAGCATCAATAGTTGCTACAAAAGTCATACTAGCAATAGTAGTAGTAATTATAGGAGCAGCAGTAGTCGTAGTAGGAGTAACAACAACGTTAGTAGTAGTAGAAGTAGTAGTAGTAGTAATAGTAGGAGTTCGTGCAGTAGCAGTATAAGTAGCAATAGTAGTAATAGCAGGAGCAGTAGTAGTAGTAGTAGGAATAACAAGAGCTGTACTAATAGTAGTTGGCGTATCAGTAGTAGTTGGAGAGGTTGTAGTAGTAGTTGCAGTAGCAGGAGCTGCAGTACTAGTGGTTTGAGTAGTAGAAGTAGTAGGAGCAGGAGTAGTATTTGTAGTAGTAACAGTAGAAATGAGAGTACTAGTAGCAGTAGTAGTGGTAGTTGGAGTGATATTAGTAGATGTAGTTGTAGCAGCAGTGCTTGTAGTAGTAGTAGTAGCTGTATTAGTAGTAGTAGACGTAGTAGTAGCAGCAGCAGCAGCAGCAGTAGTAGTGGTAGTATTTGCTGGAGTAGTAGTAGTCTTTGTAGTAGCAGTTGTACTAATTGGAGTAGTAGTTGTACCAGTAGCAAAAGTAGTAACAGTAGTAGTAATAGTAGTAGTAGTTGTTGTTGTAGTAGTAGCAGAAGTAGTAGCAGTAGTTGTAGTAGTAACAAAACGAGTAATATGAGTAGTAGTTATAGTAGTAATACTAGTAGCCGAAGTAATTATGGGAGTTGTTTTAGGAGTAGGAGTAGACATAGTAGTAGTAGTGGTAGAAGTAGGAGCAGAGTAGTTGTTGTAGCAGAAGTTGTAGTAGTAGCAGTAGTAGAAGTTGTAGTAGTAGAGGAGTATTAGTAGTAGTATTAGCTGCAGCAGTAGTAGTTCTAGTAGAAATAGTAGTAGTAGTAGTCGTGGTGGTGGTAATAGTAGTAGGTATAGTAGTAGTTGTAGTAGTAATAGTTGTTGGAGCAGATGGCTAGTTGTTGTTCCAATAGTAGTAGTCGTAGTTGAGGTAGTAGTAGTAGTAGTAGCACGAGTGGTAGTAGCAGTAGTGGTAGTTGTTGTAGGAGTAGAAGCAGTAGTAGTAGTAGAAGTTGTAGCAACAGTAGTAGTTGTTGTTGTAGTAGTAGCAGTAGCAATAGTCATAGTTATAATAGGGGGAACAGTATTACTTGTAGCTGTTGCAGAAGCCGAAGTGGTGGTAGTAGCAGTAGTAGTAGTAGCAGAGGTAGGAATAATAATAGTTGTAGTAGGAGTATTAGTTGTTGTAGCAGTAGTAGTGTTTGGAGTAGAAGTAGCAATACTAGCTGTTGGACAAGTAGTAGGAGTATTAGTTGTAGTTGGAGCAGCATCAAGAACAATAGTAATAACAGTAGCAGTAGTAGTAGCAGCCGCAGTAGTAGCAGTAGTTGCAGCAGCAGTAGCAGAAGTAGTGTAGTAGTATTTGTAGTGTTCGAAGTAGTAGTTGTTGCAGTACAAGTAGCAGTAATAATAGCAGCAGCAGTAGTAGTAGTAGTCGTAGCAGCAACAACAACAATAGTAGCCGTAATGGTCGTAGTAGTAGTAGTAGCAGCAATAGTTGCAGCATCAGCAGTAGTTGTTATTGTAGTTGCAGTAGCAATAATAGTAGTTGCAGCGGTAGTGGTAGTTGTAGTAGTAGGAGAAGTAGTAGTCACCGTAGTAGTAGCAGTTGCAGCACTAGTCGTAGTAGTAATATTAGCAGTAGCAGCAGTTGCAACATTAGTAGTAGTAACAGTTGTAGTCGTAGTAATAGTGGCAGTAGTAGTAGTAGTAGTAGTAGTGGTACTTGTAGTCGGACAAGTAGTAGTATTAGTAGCAGTAGTAGTAATAGTAGTGGTTATAGTAGCAGTTTAGTATGAGTAGCAGTAGAAGTAGTAGCACTTGTAATAGTACTAGTTGTTGTTGTAGTATTAGTAATAGTATAGTAGCAGTAATAGTTGTAGTAATAGTAGTAGGAGGAGTAGTAGTAGCAGTAGTAGTAGAGTAGTAGTAGTAGTACCACTACTACTGGTAGTAGTAGTACTACTAGTAGTAGTATTGGTATCAGTAACAGCACTAGCAGTGGGAGTAACAGCAGCAACAGTAGTAGCTGTAGTAGTAGTAGTCGTAGTATGAGAAGAAGAAGTAGTAGTAGTAGTCGTAATAGTAGTGGTAGAAGTACTAACCGTAGTAGCTGCAGTGGCAGCAGTGGCGATCATAGCAATTGTTGCAATAGTAGTAGAAGTAGTAGTATTCGTGAGAGTTGTAGAAGTAGTCGTAGCGGTCATAGTAGTTGTAGTTGTACTAGTAGTAATAGGAGTAGAACTCGTAGTAGTATCAACGGTTGCATTAGTAGTTGCATCAGTAGTAATAGTAGCAAAAATAGTAGTGGTAGTAAAAGAAGTAGGAAAAGCAGCAGTAGTAGGAGAAGTAGTTGTAGCAGTAGTAATAATATTATTAGTAGTAGTAGCAACAGCAGTAGTAGTAGCAGTTGTAGTTGTACTAGCTATAGCAGAAGAAATTTTAGTACTAGTAATAGCAGCAGTAGTAGTAGTAGCAGTAATAGGAGGAGTATTAGTTGTAGTAGTAGTAGTGGTAGTAGTAGTCATATTGGTAGTAGCAGTAGTAGTCGTAGTAATAGTTGTAGTAGTAGTAGTGGAGTAGTTGTTCCAGTAGTAGTAGTAGTAGTAGTAGCAGCAATAACAACAGCATCAGCAGTTGTAGTAGTAGTAGCAGCAATAGTAGTAGTAGTAGTAGTTGTTGTTGTTGTTGCTGTTGTTGTAGTAGTAGTTGTTGTAGTAGTAGTAGTAGTAGTAGTAGTTGTTGTTGTTGTTGTTGTTGTTGTTGTTGTAGTAGTAGTAGTAGTAATAGTAGTAGCAGTAGCAATAGTAGTAGCAATGGTATTAGTTGTAGTAATTATAGTAGTACCAGTAGCAACAGTAGTAGTAGCAATAGTGGTAGCAATAGTAGCAACAATAGCAACAACAATAGCAGTAGTAGTAGTAGTGATAATAGGAGTAAAAGTGGTAGTAGCATCAACAGTTGCATTAGTAGGAGTAGCAGTAGTAATGGTAGCAGGAGAAGTCGTTGTAGTAGAAAAAGTGGTAGCAGCAGTAGTAGTAATATTATTATTCGCAGCAGTACTAGCAGTAGTAGTAGTAGCAATAGTAGTTGCACTAGGAGTGGCAATTGAAAGTTATGGTAGTGGTAGTAGTAGCTGCACTAGGAGCAGTTGTAGTAGTGTACCATTAGTAGTAGTAGTAGTCGTGCTAGGAATAGTATTTGCAGTAATATCGGAAGTGGTAGTTATTGGAAGAAAAGTAATAGTAGCAACAACAGCAGTAATAGTGGCAGTAGTAGTACTAGTCGTAGTAGAATTAGTTTTGGTTGTAGTAGGTAGAGTGGTAGTAGTAGCAGTAGTAGCAGAAGTAGCAGCAGTAGCAGTAGTAGTATTAGCTGTAGGAGTTGCAGCAGATGTAGTAGCAGCAGCAATAGAAGAAGTAGTAGTAGTAGTGGTAGCAGCAGTAGTAGCAGCAGTAGTAGCAGCAGCAGCAGTAGTGGTAGTTGTAGTAGTTTGAGTAGTAGTAGTAGCAGTAGTAGTAGCAATAGCAGTTGTAGCAGTAGTAGAAGCAGTAGCATAAAGAGTAGTAGTAGTAGCAGTAGTTGGAGTTGGAATAGGAGTAGAAGTAGTAGTAATAATAGTAGTATTAGTTGTAGGAGTAGGAGTAGGATTAGTAGAAGTAGTAGCAATGTAGCAACAGTAGCAACGATAGTAGAAGTAGTATTAATAGTAGTAGTAGTAGTAGTTGCAATAGTAGTAGTAGTAGTAGTAGTAGAAGTAGTAGTAGAAGTAGTAGTAGCAGTAGCTGCAGTATAGTAGCAGTAGCTGCAGTATAGTTGCAGCAGTCGCAACAATAGTAGTACGAGAAGTTGCAATGGTAGTAGTAATAGTAGCAGCAGCAACAATAACAATAGTAGTAGTAGGAGTAGCAGTACCAGTAGTAGCAGTAGCAGTGGTAGAAGTAGTAATAGTCGTAGCAATAGCGGTAGTTGTACAAGTAGTAGAATTAGTATTAGTGCTATTAGTACAAGTAGTAGTATTAGTAGTTGTAGCATCTGTAGTAGCAGTTGTAGTAGTAGTTATACTAGTATTGCTAGTCGTAAGAGCAATAGTTGCATTACTAGGAGCAGTAGCAGCAGCAGCAGTAGTAGTAGTAGTAACAACATTAGTTTTAGTAGTAGCAGCATTAGTACTAGCAGTAGCAGTTGTAGATGTACTGATAGTAGCAGTAGTAGTAGAAATAGTCATAGTAGTAGCAATAGGACAAGCTATTCTTGTACCTACTGCGGTAGCAATACTAGTAGTAGTAGTAGTAGTAGCGACAACCACAATAGTTGTAATAGTAGTACTAGTTGTTATAGTAGTAGTAATAATAATAGCAGCAATAGTAGTAGCAGTAGTCGCAGTTGTAGTAGCAGTTGTAGCAGTAGTAGTAGTCATTGTTCTGCTAGTTGTGTTGGTTGTAGCAGCAGCAGTAGTCGCAACAGTAGTGGTAATAGTAGAAATAGCAACTATAATAGTAGTTGTAGTAGTAGCAGCTGTAGTAGTAGCAGTAGCAGCAACAGCAGCAATAGTACTAGCAGTAGTAGTGGCAGTAGTCGCAGTAGTCACAGTAGTAGTAGTGTTAGCAATAGTAGCAGTGGTAGTAGTAGTAGCAGTAGTCGTAGTAGTAGAAGCAGTAGGAGTAGTAGGTGGAGGAGGAGGAGTAGTAGTAGTAGTAGTAGTAGAAGTAGTTATAGTAGTAGCAGTAGTAGCAGTAGTAGTAGCAATAGTAGTTGTTGTTGTAGTAGCAGTAGCAGTAGTAGCAGCAGCAGCAGCAGTAGTTGTTGTTGTTATTGTAATATTATTATCATATGTAGCAGTCGAAGTAGTTGTAGCAGTAGTAGCTATTGTTGCAAAAGTAGCAGTAGCAATCGGAGTAGTAGTAGTTGTAGTAGTAGTAATATTAGTAGCTGTTGTAGCTATTGTAGCAGCAATAGTAGTAGTAGTAGTACTAGTTGTTGTTGTCATTGTAATAGTAGTATGCTTTATAGTCGTAGTTGTAATCAAAGTAGTGGTCGCAGTAGTAGCTATTGTAGTAGTAGTAGAAGTAGCAATAGGTGTAGTAGTAGTACTAGTAGTAGTAAGAGTAGTAGCAGTAGCAGAAGAAGTATTTGTAGTCGTAGAAGTCATAGTAGTATGAGAATTAGAAGTTGGAGAAGTAGGAGTAGGAGCAATAGTACCAGTTGTAATATTAGTAGCAGTAGTAGTTGTACCAGTAGTGTCAGTAACAGTTATAGCAGTGCCCATAGTAACAGTCGTAGCCGTAATAGTAGTTGCTATGATAGCCGTAGCAGTAGCTGTTGTTGTTGTAGTAGTAGTAGTAGTACTAGTAGTAGTAGTACGAGCTATAGTAGGTGCAACAGTAGCTGCAATAGCCACAGCAGTAGTAGTAGCAGCAATAGTAATAAGTATAGAAGTAGCAGCAGCAGCAGTTGTAGTAGTAGGAGTGGCAGTAGTAGCTACATTAGTAGCTGTAGTAGCTGTAGTAGTAGTAGTAGTTGTTGTTGTAGTAGTAGTAGTAGTGGAAGCAGTAATACCGGTAGCAGTTGAGGAGCAGTAGAAGCAACAATAGTTGCAGTAGTTGTAGAAGTAGTACTAGGGGCAGTAGAGCAGCAGTAGTGGTAGTGGTAGTCGCATTAGTAGTAGTTGTAGTAGAATTAGTAGAAGTTGTAACAATAGCAGTAGTAGTACTAGGAGTAGTAGTAGTAATAGTAGTAGTAGCAGTGGTAGTTGTTGTTATTGTTCTTATAGCAGTAGAAGTAGTAGATGTTGTAGTTGTTGTAGTTGTAGTAGTAGTGGTTGTAGTAGTTATAGTATTAGTAGTAATTGGAGTAGTTGTAGCAATAGTAGTAGCAATAGTTGAAGTAGCAGTAGTTGCAGGAGTAGAAGTTGCAGAAGCAGTAGAAGCAATAGTTGAAGTAGTAGCTGTAGTAGCAGGGGTTATAGCAATAGTAGTTGTTGTTGTTGTAGTGGCGGCAGCAAAAGTAGTATTAGTAGCCATCCTTGTACTACTTGTGTTGGTAGTAGCGGTTGTAGCAATCACAGCAATAGTAGTAGTTGTAGTAGTAGTAGCAGTAGTAGCAGCAGAAGTAGTAATAGTAGCAACAGCAGCAGCAGCAGTAGTAGTAGCATAGTAGTGGTAGTAGAGGTAGCAGTTGTTGTAGTAGCAGTAGTGGTGGCAGTGGTGGTAGTAGTAGTAGTAACAATAGTAGTAGTATTAGTTGTAGTAGTAGTAGCAGTCGTCGTAGCAGTAGAAGTCGTAGTAGTAGCAGTAGTCATAGCAATAAAAGTAGTAGTAGTAGTAGGAAAAGTTGTGTAGTTGTACTAGTAGTAGTAGTTTTGACAGTAGTAGTAGTCGTCGTCGAATTAGTAGTAGTTGTTGTAGTAGCAGTTGTAGTAGTAGGAGGAGATGTAGAGTAGCAGCAGTAGCAGTAGTCGTAGTAGCAGTAGCAGCAATAGTAGTTCAAGAAGTAGTAGTAGTTGTAGTAGTAGCAGTAGCAGTAGAAGTAGAAGAAATAATAGTAATAGTAGTAGTAGTCGTAGTTATTGTACTAGAAGTAGTAGTAGTTGTTGTTTAGGTATTAGTAGTAGCAGTAATAGTAGTAGTACTAGTTGCAGTAGTTGTAGCAGCAGCAGAAGAGCAGCAGTAGTAATAATAGCAATATTAGCAGTAATAGTAATAGTACTAGTTGCAGTAATTGCATTACCAATGAAGTAGTAGTATTAGCTAAAGTTGTAGTGGGAATAGTTGTTATAGTCGTAGGAGTAGGAGTACTAGAAGTAGTAGTTATTGTTGTTGTTGTCATAGTCGTAGTTGTAGTAGCAGCAGCAGCATCAGTAGTAATAGTCATTGTAGTAGTAGTAGTAGTTGTTGTTGTTGTTGTCGTAGTAGTAGTTGTAGTAGTAGCAGCTGTAGTAGTAGTAGTAGTCATAGTAGTAGTAGTAGCAGTAGTAGTAGCAAGAGTACTAGTAGTAGTAGCAGTAGTACTTGTAGTAGCAATAAGAGTAGTTGTAGTGTTGACAGTAGCAGTAGTACAAGTAGTAGCAATATAAGTAGTAATAGTAGTAATAGTAATAGTAGTAGTATCAGTAGTAGAAGCCATAGCAGTTGCAGTGGCTGTGGTAGTTATAGTAATAGTAGTAGCAGTTGCAGCAGTAGTAGTAATAAAAGAAGCCGTAGTAGTAGTAGTAGCAGTAGTAGTTGGCATAGCTGTAGTAGTTGTTGTAGCAGTAGTAGTAGATGTAGTAGTAGCAGCAATAATAGTAGTGGCAGTAGTAGCAGTAGTAGTTGTTGAAGTAGTAGCAGTAGTAGCAGTAGCTATACTAGTAGTTGTTGTTGTTGTAGTACTAGCAATAGCAAAATTAACCGAAGGAGCAGTAGCAGCAGTAGCAGCAGTAGCAGTACTAGTTGTAGAAGCAACAACATTAGTAGTAGTAGTAGCAGCAGCAGAAGTAGTATTAGAAGTAATAATAGTGGTCGTAGCAGCAGCAGCAACAGCAGTAAAACTACTAGTAGTAGTAGTAGTCATGGTGGTGGTGGTTGCCACAACAGTAGTAGTAGTAGTAGTTGTTGTTGTTGTTGTAGTCGGAGTAGCGGTAGCAATGTAATAGCAGTAGTAGTAGCAGAAGTATAAGTTGTTATAGTAGTAGTAGTAGTAGTAGCAGCAGCAGCAGCTATAGCTGTGTTAGTAGTAGCAGTAGCTGCAGGAGTAGTTGTAGCAGTACAAATAGTATTAGTCGTATAAGTAGCAGCAGTAGTAATAGAAGTAGTAATAGTATCAGTATTGGTAGTAGTAGGATCAGTAGTAGGAGTAGTAGTAGTAGAAGCAGCAGCAGCAATAGTACTACTTCTAGTAGTAGTAGTAGCCGTAGTAGTTGTTGTTGTACCCATAGTTTTGGCAGTAGTGGTAGTATTGATATCAGAAGTACTAGGAATCATAATAGTAGCAGAAGTAGTAGGAGTCGTAGAAGAAGAAGAAGTAGTAGTAGTTGCAATAGTAGTACTAGTAGTTACCGTAGTGGCAGTAGTATAAGTGGTAGTAGTTGTCATAGCCCTAGCAGCAGTAGTAGCTGTTGAAATAGCAAAAGTAGCAATAGTAGTAGTAGTAGTAGTAGTAGTAGTAGTAGTAGTAGTAGCAGCAGCAGCAATAGTAGCAGTAGGAGTAGAAGCAGTAGTAGCAGTAGTAGTATTATTAGTAGCAGCAGCAGTAGTAGTAGTTGTAAGAGTTGTAGTAGCAGTCGTAGTTGTAGTAGTAGTTGCAGTAGTAGTACTAGTAGTTGTAGTATAAGTAGTAGTATTAGTAGTCACAGAAGTATTTGTAGTAGCGGTAGTAGAAGTGGTAGATAGTGGTAGGAGTAATAGTAGTAGCAGTATTAGTAGTTATAATCAGGAAATTTATAGTAATGGTAGTAGTAGTAGTAATAGTCATAGTAGTAGTTGCAATAGGAGTATTGGTTGTAGTCATAGGAGTAGAAGTAGTATCAGTAGTAGTAAAAGTAGTAGTTGGAGTAGTAGTAGTTGCAGTAGGAGCATTGGTAGTGGTAGTAGTAGTAGTAGTAGTATTAGTAGTGGTAATAGTAGTTGTTGTCGAGGTGGCAGTAATTCTGCTAGTAGTACTTCTAGTAGTAGAATAGTACTAGTAATAGCAGTACTAGTAGTAGTAGTCATAGTAGTAGCAATAGTAGTAATTTTTGTCGTAGTAGTAGAAGTAGAAGTAATAGTAGTAGTAGTAGTACTAGTAGGCGTAGTTGTAGTAGCAGCAATACTAGTAGAAACAGTGGAAGTGTAGAAGCAGTGGAAGCAGTAGCAATAGTAGCAATAGGAGGAGTCGTAGTACTAGTAGTAGTGGTGGCAACAACAACAACAACAACAGTAGTAGTAGTAGTAGTAGTAGCAGCAGTAGGAATAGCAGCTGTAGTAGCATTACTAGGAGTAGTAGTAATAGTATTAGCAGTAGGAGTAGTAGTACTAGTAGTACCAGTAGTAACAATAGCAGTAGTAGTAGTAATAGCAACAGCAGTAGCAATAGCGCTTGTTCTGGCTGTAGTAGTTGTAGTAACGGTAGTAGAACGAGCAGTTGCTATAGTAGAAGGAGGAGTAGTAGTAGCAGCAGTTGAAATAGTAGTAGTTGTAGTAATAGCAAGAGTAGTAGCAGCAGCAGCACCAGCAGCAGTAGTAGTAATAATAGAAGTAGTAGAGTAGTAGTAGTAGTAGTAGTAGCAATAGTAGCAGTAGTAGTCGTAGCAGCAGTAGCAATAGCAGCAGCAGCAGTAGTAGCAGTAGTTGTTGTTGTTGTAGTAGTAGTAGTGGCAATAATAGTAATAATAGTAGTAGCAGCAGCAAAAATAGTAGTAGTAGGAGGAGCAGCAATAGTAGTAGTAGTAGTAGTAGTATTAGCAATAGCAATAGCAGCAGCAGTAGTAGTAGTCGTAGTAGCAGTAGTAGTAGTAGTTGCAGTAGTAGTAGTAGTTGAAGAAGTAGGAGTAGTGGTATTAGTAGTAGCAACAACAATTGCAATAGTATCTATCGTAGTAGTAGTCGTAGTAGCAGCAGTCTCAGTTGTAGCACTAGTAGTAATAGTAGTAGTGTAGGAATAGTCGTATTAGTAGCAGCAGCAACAAGAGTAGTAGTAATATTAGTAGTCGTAGTAGCATTAGTAGCAGTAATATAGCAATTGTAGTAGTAGTATTAGCACTAGTAGCAGCGGTGGTTGTAGTTGTTGGAGTAGAAGTAGTAGCACTAGCAGTTATAGTAGTAGTAGCAGTAGAAGTAGAAGTTGTAGTAGTCAAAGTAGCATTAGTAGTCCTGGTAGCGGTAGTAGCAATATTAGTAGTAGAAATAGGAGTAGAAGTAGCAGTAACAGCAGCAGTAGTCGTAGTAGTAGCAGTAGTTGAAGTTGCAGCTGTTGTAGTAGTAGCAATTCCAATGGTAGTAGTAGTAGTACTAGTACTAGTAGTAGTAGAGTAATAATAATAGTAATTGTTATAGTAGTAGTAGTTGTTGTTGTTGTAGTAATAGTTGTTGTACTAGCAGTAGTAGTGATAATAGGAGTAGTAGTAGCAGTAGTAGTAGCAGAAGGAGAAGTAGTAGTAATAACAGCAAAAGTAGTTGCCATAGTAGTAGTAGTAGTAGTAGTAGTAGTAGTAGTAGAAGTATTAATAGTAGGAGTCAGAGTAGTAGTAGGAATAGGTGCCAAAGAAGGAGCAGTAGTAGTACTGGTAATAATAGCAACAGTAGTTGCAACAATTGTAGTGGTAATAGTAGTGGTAGTGACAACAGTAGTAGTAGTAGTAGCAAAAATAGCAGTAGTAGCAGTAGTACTAGGAGTTGCAGTAGTCCTCATAGCAGTAATAGTAGCATTAGTGAAACTACTAGTAATAGTACTGGTAGTAGTAGTAGTTGCGGTAGTCCTCATGGTAGTAAAAGTAGCAGTAATAAAACTACTAGTAATAGTACCGTTAGTTGTAACAGTAGTAGTAGTAGTAGCGGTAGTAGTTGTTGTAGAAGTTGTAGCAGTTGTAGGAGTAGTAGCACGAGTAGTACCAGAAGTACTAGTAGTCATAGTAGGAATTCTATTAGTATCAGTAGTAGTAGTATTAGTAATAGTAGTATTGTGGTAGTAGTTTTAGTTGTAGTAGCATTTTCAGTAGTAGAAGTAGTGTCAGTTGTAGTAGTTGTAGCAGTACTAGTGGTAGTAGCAGTAGTAGGAGTAATAGGAAAACTTATAGAAGTAACAATGGTAGCAACAGTAGCAGCAGCAGCAGTAGCAACAGTAGTAGTACAAGTTGTAATAGTAGCTGTAGTATTAGCAAGAGTAATTGTAGTAGCACTGGTAGTAGCAGTAGTAGCTTTTGCAGTTGCAGTAGTAGTAGCAATAGCAATAGTAGTAGTAGTAGTAGTAGCAGTTGCAATTGAAGTAGTTGTAGCAGTAGCAGTAGTGAGAGTAGTAGCAGTAGCAGTTGTAGTAGATGTTGTTGTTGTAGTAGTAGTAGTAGTAGTAGTGGTAGTAGTAGTCAGAGTAGTAGTATCTGTAGTTGTTGTAGTTGCAGAAACAACTACTACACCTACTACAATTACAACTACAACTACAACGTATTCTACTACTACTAAAACTAGTACTACTGCTGCTACTACTAATGCGACTATAACAAATTATACTGCTACTACTATTGCTGTAACTACTACTATTACCTCTACTGCAACTGCTACTACTACTACTGCAATATCAACTACTGCTACTACTGCTGCTACAACTACTGCTACTCCTACTAAAACTACTACCACTACTACTACTACTACTACTAATACTGCTCCTACTATTAGCACTGCTACGACTACTACTGTTACGCCTACTACAACTACAACTATTAAAACTACTATAAATACTAGTACTGCTGCTGCTGCTGCTACTACTACTACCAATACTACTCCAACTACGAGTCCTACTGCTACTACTAATACTACTAATATTTCTACTGCTACTCTAACTACTACTAGTACTATTGCAACTAATGCTTTTACAACTATTACTACTACTATTGCAACCTCTACTACTATTACTATTGCTACTTTTACTACGACTACTACTACTACTGCTACTACTACTGCTGCTATGAGTGCAACTACTCCTATTACTACCGCTCCCAATACTAGAACGGCTACAACTCCTAGTACTACTACTATTTCTACTACGACTGCAACTACTACGACTCCTACTAATACTACTTCTACTACTACAACAATTGTTACAACTACTACAACTACTCCTACTCATACTACTACTACTACTTCAACTGCTACCATTAATACTACTACTACTACTACTACTACTACAGCAATTACTGCAACTACTACGTCTACCACTACCTCTAATACTAGTACTGCTACTATCACTACACTACTACCACAACAACCACTACAACTACAACTCCTCCTACCACTTCTACTACTGCTGCTACTGCTACTACTACTCCTACTACTACTACAACTACTACTGCTGTTGCTGCTACTATTACAACTACTACTTTTACTACTATCTCTACTACTACTCATGCATCTACGGTTACTGCACCACTACAACAACAACAACAACTACTACTACTACTACTATTCCTACAACTACTACTATTTCGACAAATAATACTACTACTACTAATAGTACAACTACTAAAACTTCTCCTCCTACTACTACTATTGCTACTACTACTTCAACTACTACTACTACTGCAGCAACTACTTCTACTACTACTGGTACTGCAACAACAACTACTACTACTACTATTGCTACTACTACTTCTTCAACTACTAGTACTGCTACTACTGCAACTACAACTCCTCCTCCTACTGCTACTACTACAACTACTACTTCTACTGCTACTATAACAACAATCAGTGCGACTGTTACTGTTACAACAACAACTAATACCACAACTAGTGCGACTATTACTGTTACAACAACAACTAATGCTATAACTACTCCTTTTGTTACTACCACATCTATTACTACTGCAACTACTGCTACAACAACAACAACAACAACAACAACTACTACTACCACCATTACTACTTCTACTACTACTTCTACTACTACCTCTACTACTACTCCTACTACTATTGTTATTACACTATTACTGTAACTACTACTACTAATTCTACTACTAGTCCTACAACTACTACAATTACTTCAAATAATGCTATTACTGCTAACACAAGTACTACTACTACTCCTCCTCCTACTGCAACTACTATTACTACTCCAACTATGACTACTAGTACTACTACTACAACAACAACTAGTTCCACCACCACCACTACTACTACTACTTCTTCTACACCTACTACTCCTACTGCTATTGCTACTACAACTACTACTACAACAACAACAACAACTACTATTACTACTACTATAACTACTACTACTACTACTACTACTATTACTACTATAACTACTACTGCTCCAACTACTATAACTGCTACTGCTACTACTAATGTTGTTGCATTACTGCTACTGCTACTACTCCTCCTATTACAACAAAAACAACTACTACTACAACTACTACTTGTACGATTACTACTACTACCATAATAACAACTATGACTGCTTCTACTATTACTACTACTGCTCCTATTTCTGCTGCTGCTACTATTACTACTACTACTACTAGTACGAAGGCTACTACTACTATTAC
>RXID01021958.1:0-41408 GCA_005019695.1 Trichopus zeylanicus subsp. travancoricus
GTAGTAGTAGTAGTAGTAGTAGTAGTCGTAGTAGTAGTAGTAGTTGTTGTTGTTATTTTTGTTATTGTTATTGTAATATTAGTAGTTGTAATAGTAGTAGTTCTTGTAGAAGTAGTAGTAGTAGTATTAGTAGTAGTAGCGATAGCGATAGTAGTAGTAGTCATTGTAGTAGTAGAAGTAGTAGTAGTAGCTATAGCTGTAGTAATAGAGGAGTGGCAGTCGTTGTTGTAGCAATAGTAGCAATTGTAGTAGTTCTTGTAGTAGTAGTACTTGTAGTAGTAGTTGTCGTGGTAGTAGAATTAGTAGCAATAGTTGTTCTAGTAGTAGTATTATTAGTGGCGATAGGACTTCTACTAATAGTAGCTGTACTAGTAGTACTATTAGTAGTATTAGTTATTATAATTGTTGTAGAAATACTAGTTGTACGAGTACTGGTAGATGTAGTAGTCGAGTAGTTCTTGCAACAGCAATAGTAGCAAGAGCAGTAGCAGTTGCAGTAGTTGTAGTTGTAGTCATTGTAGTAGTAGTTGCAGTAGCAGTAGCTGTAGCATTAGTGCTAGTAGTACTAGTAGCAGGACTAGTAGTAGTAGAAGTAGTAGCTGCAGTAGCCGGAGGAGTAGTAATAGTAGTAGCAAGAGTAGTAGTAGTAGTAGTAGTAGTAGCAGTAATAGTAGCATTCGCAGTAGTAGTAGGAGGAGGAGGAGCAGCAGCAATAGTACTAGTAGTAGCAATTGATGTAGTAGAAGTTGGAGTAATAGTAGTTGTAGTAGCAGTAGTAGTAATCGGAGTAGTAGTAGTAGTAGTAGTAGTAGTAGTTGTGTTAGGAATAGTAGTAGTAGCAGTATAAGTAGTATCAGTAGTGCTAGCAGTAATAGTAGTAGTAGTCGTAGTAGGAGGAGGAGTAGTAGTAGCAGCAACAACAACAGTAGTATTGTTGTAGTAACGGTAGTAGTGGTAGTAGTAGGAGTGGCTATAGTAGTAGTACTAATTGGAGTACTAGTAGTAGTAGTAGTAGTAATTGTAGCTGTAGAAGTGGTAGTTGTAGGAGTAGTAGTTGTTGTAGTAGTAGTAGGAGTTGTAGTAGCAGCAACTGTAATAGTAGTAGTAGTAGTAGTAGTAGTAGTAGTAGTAGTAGTAGTAGTAGTAGTAGTAGTAGTAGAAGTAATGGTAGTAGTGAAAATTGTAGCAGCAACAGTAGTAGTAGTAGCAATAGCAAAAGAAGCAGTAGCCGTAGCTGTAGCAGTTGTAGCAGTAGCAGCAGTAGCAGTATTATTTGTAGCAGCAATAGTATTATTAGTAAGAGTAGTGGTGGTAGTTGTTGTTGTAGTAGTGGTAGCCACATTAGTAGTTGTAGTTATAGTAGAAGTAATAGTAGTAGTTATTGTTGTAGTAGCAGTAGCATCAATAGTAGCAGTCATAGTAGCAGCAATAGTACTAATAGTAATAGTAGTAGCAGTACTAGTTGTTGGTATAGTAGCAGTAATAGTAGTAGTAGCAGCAACAGTAGTAGTTGTTCTAGTAGTAGAAGAGGTAGTAGTAGTAGGAGAACTTATCGTAGTAGTAGTAGTATTAACGACAGTAGCAACAACATTAGCAGTTGTAATAGCAGCAATAATAGTAGGCGTAGTAGTAGTAGTCGCCGTAGCATTAGTAGTAGTAGTAGAAATCGTAGTAGTAGTAGAAGCAGCAGCTGTAGTAGTAGCAGTAGTTGTAGTGGCATTAGTAGTTGTAAGATAAGTAATAGGAGTAGTAGTAGTAGTAGGAGCAATAGCTACAGTAGTAGTAGTAGTAGTAGGAGGAGGAGGAGGAGGAGCAGCAACAACAGTAGTATCAGAAGTAGTAGTAGCAGCATTAGTGGTAGAAGCAACCGTAGTAGTAGCAGGGGTAGTAGTAGTAGTAGTAGTAACAATAGCAGCATTAGTAGCAGTAGTTGTTTGGAGTGGTAGTAGTAGTAGCAACAACAGCAACAACAACAATAGTAGTTGTAGTAGTTGTAGTAGTGGTAGCAGCAACAACAACTGTAGTAGTTGAAGTAGTAGTAGTTGTAGTAGCTGTAGTAACAACAGTAGTCAACGTGGTAGTCACAATAGTTGCAGCAGTAGCAGTAGAAGTAGTAGTAGCATAGTAGTAGTAGAAGTTGTAGTAGCAGCGGCAATAGAAGTAGCAATGGTAACAATAGTATTAGTAGTAGTAGTAGTAGTAGTAGCAGCAGCAGTAGTAGTAGGAGCTGGAGTTGGAGTAGAAGTAGTAGCAGTAATAACAACAGCAATCGTAGTGGTAGTTATTGTCGTAGTAGCAGCTGTCGCTGTCGTAATAGCTGTAGCAGCATTAGCTGTAGTAGTAGGAGTAGTAGCAGTGGTTGGAGTAGTAGTAGTAGCAGTAATAGTAGTAGCCGTAGCAGAAGTAGCAACAATACCAGCAGTAGCAGAAGTAACAGTAGTAGTATCAGTAGTAGTAGTAATAGTAATAGTAATAGTAGTGGTGGTAGTAGCAGTAGCAACAAAAGTAGTACAAGTAGTACTAGTAGTGGTAGTACTAGCAGAAGTAGTAACATTAGTAGCTATAGCAGTAGCTAGAGTAGTAGTAGTAGCAGTAGTAGTAGTAATAGGAGTAGTAGTTGGAGAAGCAGTAGAAGTAGTAGCAGCAGTAGCAGTAATGGTTGTAGAAGTAGTGGTAGTACTAGCAGCAGCAGCGGTTGTAGTGGCAGTAGTGGTAATAATTATAGTTGTAGAAGCAGTTGTAGTAATAGTAGTAGTTATAGGTGTATTAGGAGTAACAGTACTAGTAGTTGCCATTGTTGTCATAGTAGTAGTAGCAGTAGTTGTAGCAGTTGTAGTAGTAGTACAGATAGTTGTGGTAGTCGCAACAGCAGTAGCAGTAGTACTAGTAGTAGTAGTAGAAGCAGTTATCGTTGCTGTATTAGTAGTTGAAGTAATAGTAGTAGTAGTAGTAGTAGTGGAAGTAGTAGGAGTAGGAGTAGCAATAGAAGTAGTAGTAGTCGTAGCTATAATAGTTGTTGTAGTAGTAGTAGTAGTAGTAGTAGTAGTAGAATTAGTACTAGTAGTAGTGGTAGTTGTAGTTGTAGTAGCAGTAGCGATAGTAGTAAGAGCAGAAGTGGTAGTCATAGTTGTAGTAATAGTAGTAGTAGGACTGGTTGTTGTAATAGTGATAGTAGTATAGTGGTAGTAGTTGTTGTTGTAGTAGTAGTAGCAGTAGTAGCAATAATAATTGTAACTGCAGTAATAATAGTAGTAGTACTATTTGTAACAATAGTATTTGTAGTAGGTGTATTTGGAGTAGTAGTAGTAGTTCTACAAATTGTAGTAATAGTAATAGTAGTAGAAGTAGAAGTAGTAGTAGTAGTAGAAGTAGTAGGAGTAGTAGTAGTAGTAGTAGTAGTAGTAGTAGTAGTAGTAGCTGTGGTAGTAGTAGTTTTAGTTGTAGTCGTAGCAGCAAAAGTAGTAGCAGTAAAGTGGTAGTGGCATTAGTTGTTGTACTAGTAGTAGCAACAGCAGCAGTAGTAGCAAATGTAGTAGCAGGGGTTGTAGAAGTAGCCCTATCACCAGCAATCGTAGTACCAGCAGCAGTAGTAGTTGCAGTAGCATTCGTAGTAGCTAAAGTAGTTGTACTAGTCATAGTAGTAGCAACAGCAGTAGCAGTTGTATTGTGGGAGAAGTTGAAGTAACAGTATTAGTAGTAGTAGTCATAGTAGTAGTAGTTGTAGTAGTAGGATTATTAGTAGTGGTAGAAGTACGAGTAGCAGCGACAGCAGCAGCACCAGAAGCAATAGCAGTAGTAGATGGTGTAGTAGTAGTTGTAGTAGTAGTAGAAGCAATAGGAGTTGTACTAGTAGTCATAGTAGTAGTAGTAGGAGAATTACTAGTAATAGAAGCAGTAGGAGTTGTACTATTAGTCATGATAGTAGTAGCAGCTATAGTAGCAGTGGCAATAGTAGTAAGAGTAGTAATGACAGTCGTAGTAGTAGTAACAGTAGTAGTAGTAGTAGCAAAAGTAAAAATAATAGTTGTCGTAGTAGCAGTAGTACTTGTAGTAGTAGTAGTAGTAGCAGTAGTAGCAGTAGTAGTAGGAATAATAGTAGTAGTAGTAATAACAGTAGTAGTAATAGATGTAGTACTATTAGTAATAGTAGTGTTTGTAGTCGGCGTATTAGGAGTAGTAGTAGTAGTAGAAATAGTAGTAGTAGTAATAGTAGTCGAAGAAGTAGTAGTAGTACTAGCAGTAGTAACAGTTGTAAGTGTAGTAGTACTAGATGTAGTAGTAGCAGTTGTTGTAGTAGTACTATTAGCAAAAGTTGTAGTAGGAATAGTAGTTGTAGTAGCAATAGCACTAGTAGTAGTAGTAGAAGTTGCAGTTACAGTAGTAGTAGCAGTAGTAGTCGTAGTAGTAGTAGTAGTAGTAGTAGTAGTAGCAGTAGTAGTAGTAGTAATAGTAGTAGTAGAAGTACTAGTTGCAGGAATAGGAGTAGTAGTTGTAGCAGTAGTTGCAACAATAGTTGTAGCTATAGCAACAGGAGTAGTAGTAGTTAGAGTAATATTATTAGCAGAAGTTTTAGTAGGAATACAAGTAGGAGTAGAAGTTGGACTAGGTGTAGTATTAATAGTAGTAGTAGTGGGAGTAATAGTAGTAGTAGTAATAGAAAGAGTTGCAGTAGTAGTAGTAGCAGTTGTAGAATTAGAAGTAGTAGTAGTAGTAGTCCCTATAGTAGTAGTTGTAGTTGCAGCAACAGCAGTAGAAGTAGTAGAAGTAGTATTTGTAGCGAAAGTAGTAGTAGTAGTAATCGAAGTAGAAGTAGAAGTTTTATTAGTAGCAATAGTAATAGTAGTAGTAGAAGAAGTAGAGCAGTAGTACGACGATAGTATTTACAGAAGTAGTAGTAGTAGTAGCAGCTGCAGCAGCAGCAGCAGCAGTTCTAGTAATAGTAGTAGTAGTAATAATAGCAGTAGTAGTAGTAGTAGTAGTCGTAGCAGTAGCCTCAATAGCAGTAGTCATAGTTATTGTAATAGTAGTAGTAGTGATGGTAGTAGCATTAGCAGCGGTAGTTGTTGCAGTAGTCGTAGTAGAAGTTATAGTTGTAGCAATAGTACCAGTAGTCGCAGCACTAGTAGTTGTTGGAGAAGTAGTAGTGGTTGATGTAGTTGCAGAAGTGGTAGCTATAGTAGTAGTAGCAGTAGCTGTAGTAAGTAGCAGTAGTAGTGGCAATACTAATAGTAGTAGTAGTACTAGTAGCACCCATGGTAGTTGTTGTAGTTGGAGCAACAATGGCGTTATTATTATTATTATTAGAAGTAGTTGTTGTTTTTGTAGTAGTAGTTGTAGTAGTAGTGGTAGTGGTGGTGGTGGTGGTGGTGGTAGTAGTAGTAGTAGTAGTAGTAGTTAGTCTTGTAATAATAATAGCCTTACTCGTAGCAGTGGTAGCTGTAGTAGTAGTAGTAGCAGAAGTAGTAGCAGTAGAAGTAGCAGTAGTTGCATAAGTAGTAGTAGTAGAGGAAGAAGTGGTAGTAGCAGTCCTAGTTGGAGTTGCAAATGCAATCATAGTAGTGTAGTAGTAGTATTCATGGCAATACTAGTAGTAGCAGTAATAGTATTAGTAGGAGTTGCAGTAGTTGTGGTAACAGAAGTAGTAGTAGTAGTAGTAGTAGTAAGAGTAGTAAGACTAATAGTAGTAATAGCAACAGTAGTGGCAGTAGTAGTAGTCGTTGTAGTAGTAGTAGTAGTATTAGCAGTAGTAGTAGTAGTTGTAGTACAAGAAGCAGTAGTAGCAGAAGAATTAGTAGCAGTAGTAGTAGCAAGAGTAGTAGCGGTAGCAGTAGTAGCAGTAGCAGCAGCAATAGTAGTTGTAGTAGTAGCAATAGAAGTTAAAGCAAAGTAGTAGTATTAATTGTAGCAGTTGAAGCAGTAGTACTAGTAGCATTACTAAGAGTAGTCATTGTAGAAGTTGTAGTAGTGGTAGTTATAATAGTTGTCATTGTTGTACTAGTAGCATTTTTTATAGTAGTAGCTGTAGTGACAATAGTAGTAGCAGTAATAATAGTAGTAGAAATAGTAGCAGTAGTACTAGTAGTACTAGTAGCAGAAGTAGTCACAATAGTAGTAGCTGTACTAGTTGTTGTAATAGTAGTAGCAGTAGAAGTAGTCTGAGTAGTAGGATTAATAGCAGCAGTAGCAGCAGTGTTAGTACGAGTTCTAGTAGTATAAGTAGTAGTAGTTGCCACAGGAGTAGCAGTCCCAGCAGTAGTAATAGTAGTAGTAGTATTAGCCATATTAGTTGCTCCAGGAGCAACAGCAGCAGTAGTTGTAGTAGTGGCAGCAGTAGTAGCTATAGTAGTAGTAGAAGGAATAGTAGTAGTAGTAGTAGTAGTAGTAATAGTAGTAGCAATAGGAATAGTAGTAATAGCAGTAATAGTTGTGATAGTAGTTTACTAACAGCAGTAGTAGTAGAAGTAGAAGTAGTAGTAGTAGATGTAGTAATAGTATTAGTAGTAGTTGTTGTAGTAGTAGTAGTGGTGGTGGTGGTGGTAGCAGTGGGAGAAGTAGTAGGAATACATGTAGGAGAGGGAATACTAGTTGGGGTAGTAGTACGAGTAGTAGTAGTAGTAGGAGTAGTAATAGTAGTAGTAGTTGTTGTTTTTGTTATTGTTGTAGTAGAAGTAGTAGTAATAGTAGCAGCAAAATTAGTAGCAGTTGTAGTCATAGCAGTAGTAGCACTAGTTATAGTAATAGTAGCAATCGGAGTAGCAGTAGTAATTACAGTAGCAGTTGTAGTAATGGTATTTGTAGTAGTTGAAGTAGTAGTCGAAGTAGTAGTAAAAGTATTACTCATAGTAGTAGTAGCAGTAGTAGCAGCTGTAGTAGTAGCAGCTGTAGTAGTACTAGTAGTAGTAGTAGTAGTAAAAGTCATCGTAGTAGTAATCATCGAAGTATTAGTTTGAGTAGCAGAAGTAGTAGCAGTAGTTGGAGTAGTTGTAGTCGTACAAGCACTAGTAGTAGTAGTAGTGGTAGTGGTAGTAGTAGTAATACTAGTAGCTGTAGTAGTAGGGGCAGAAGTAGTAGTAGTAGTAGCAGCAGCAGCAGTAGTGGTTGTAGCAGCAGCAGTAGTAGTTATAGTAGTAGTAATAGTAGTAGCACTAGCGGAAGTAGTAGTAATGATAGTAGTATTAGTCGTAGTGATAGTAGTAGTAGTAGTAGTAGTAACAGTAGTAATAGTAGTAGTAGTTGTTGTTGTTGTTGTTGTATTAGTAGCAGCAGTAGTAGTAGTAGTAGTAGAAGCAGTAGCAACAAAAGTAGTAGCAATAGTAGTAATAGTAGTAGTGGTGATAGTAGTAGTTGTAGTAGTAGCAGTTGTCGTACTAATACTAGCAAAAGCAGTAATTGGAGTAGTAGTAGTGGTAATAGGAGTTGTAGTAGCAATAATAGTAGCTGTAGTAATAGCAGTACTAGTAGTAGTAGCTGTAGTAATAGCAGTAGTAGTAGTAGTTGTAGTAGTGTCAATAGTAGTAGAAGTAGCAGTGTCAATAGTAGTAGAAGTAGCAGCAACAGTAGTATTAGTAGTAGTATGAGTAGCAATAGAAGTAGTAGCAGAAGACGTAGTAATAGAAGTCGCTCTAGTAGTATTAGTAGTAGTAGTTGTTGTTGTGGTAATAGTAGCAGAAGGAGTCAAAAGTAGTAGTAGTTGTAGTATTAGTAGTAGCAGGTGTATGAGTAGTGGCCGTAGTAGTAGTAGGGGTAGGAGTAGTAGTAGTAGTAGGGGTAGGAGTAGGAGTAGGATTAGTAGTAGTAATAGTAGCAGTAATTGTAGTAGTTGTTGTTGTTGGAGTTGTGGTAGCAGCAGCAGTAGTTGTTGTAAGAGTAGTAGTAATAGTAGGAGTAGTAGTAGTAGGAATTGTAGTAGAAGTAGTAGTAGTAGTCGAAATAGTAGTAGTCGTAGTAGTAGGAGTAGTAGGAGGAGGAGTAGTGGTAGTAGCAGTAGTCGGAGTAGGAGTTGGAAGAGTTGTAGAAGTAACAACAGTAGTAGTTGGAGTAGTAGTAGTAGTAGTAGAAGTAGAAATATTAGTGGTAGCAGTTGTTGTTGTTGTAGCGGCAGTAGTAGTATAAGGAGTAGCAGCTGTAGTTGTAGTGGTAGTAGCAGCTGTAGTAGTCTTAATGGTAGTAATAGTAACAGAAGCAACAGTAGTAGATGTTGTAGTAGCCGAAATAGTAGTAGTAATAGCAGCAGCAGCAGCAGTAGTAGTGGAAGGAGTGTTAGGAGTGGTAGTACTATTTGGAGTAGTAGTCGTAGTATGAGTAGTTGTAGTAGTAATAGTTGAAGTAGTAGCAGTGGTAGTGGGAGTAATATTAGTATTAGTTGTTGTTGTTGTTGTTGTTGTTGTTGTAGTAGTAGTAGTAGTGGTAATAGTATTATTATTAATAATAGTAGTAGTAGTAGTAGCAGTAGTTGTAATGGGAGAAGTAGTAATTGTAGGAGAATTATTAGTTGTAGGAGAAGTAGTAGTAGCGACAATAGCTATAATAGTAATAGCAATATTTGTCCTACTACTAGTAGTAGTAGTATCAAAAGTAGTAGCAGTTGTGGTAACAGTAGTAGTAGTAGTAGTGGTTGTAGTAGTAGCAGTTGTAGCAATAACAGGAGGAGTAGTAGTAGTAGTAGTAGCAGTAGCAGTAGTTGTAGCAGTACTAGCAGAAACAACAATAATAGTAGGAGGGAGATGGAGTAGTAGTAGTTGTTGTTGTTGTTGTAGGAGTAGTAGTAGTAGTTGTAGTAGTATCACTAGTATTAACAATTGTAGCAGTAGTAGAATTAGTAGTAGTAGCGATAGTAGTAGCAGTAGCTGTATAAGCAACAGTAGCAGTAGTAGTAGTAATAGTAGTAATAGTAGTAGTAGAAGCAGTAGTAGTAGCAATAGTAGTAGCAGTTGTAGAAGTAATAGTACTGGCAGTAGCGATAATAGCAATTGTTGCAGTAGTACTAACAGCAATAGAAGCAGTAGGCGCGGAAGTAGTAGTAGTTGTAGCAGTAGTAATGGAAGTAGTAGTAGTAGTAGCCATAATAGTGGCAAAAGTAGTAGTAGCAGAAGTAGCAGCAGCAACAGTAGTAGCAGCAGTAGAAGAAGTAGCAGTGATTCTAGAAGCAGTAGTAGTTGTAGTAGTAGTAATAGTAGTAGTAGCAGCAGTAGAATTACTATTACTACTCCTACTCCTACTTGTGCTACTACTACTACTATTCCTACACCTGCTACTACTACCACTTCTCCACTCTTACTACTACTACTACCACTTCTCCTGCTCCTACTACAGCTACTCCTAATCCTACTATTGTTGATGCTATTACTACAACTTCTACTACTGTTGCTGCTACTCCGACTACTACTGCTACTACTCCTACTACTACTACTACTACTATTGCTACTACAACTACAACAAGTCTTACTACTACTAGTTTTACAACGACTACCACTACTACTACTACTTCTACTAATACTACTATTACTAATATGAATACTACTACTACTCTACAACTTCTACTACTACTTCTACTACTAATACTAATACAATTACAACTACTTCTACGACTACTGCTATTGCTACTACAACAACTACTACTCCTACTCCTGCGCCTACTACAGAAACAACTACTCATACTCCAACTCGAACTATTACTATGATAACTACTAATGCTAAATTACTACTGCTGCTACTATTGTTGTTTTTACGACTACTGCTACAAGAACATCTATTACTACTAATACTACTATTACTACAACTACCACTACTACTACAACAACTATTCCTCCTACTGCTACTGCTACTACTACTACTACAACTTCTACTACTACAAGTACTACACCTACTAGTACTCTTACTACTGCTATAGCTACTATTACAACTATAACTCCTTCCCCTACTACTACCGCTACTACTACTACTACTCCTATTACAACCACAACTACTACTATTACTACAACAACTTCTACTACAGTTCCTACTACTACTACTTCGACTACTACTCCTTCTACTACTGTTACTACTACTACTAATACTACTACTAACACTACAACTATCCCTTCTTCGACTCCTTCTACTACTACTACTACGACTACTGCTATTGCTGCTCCACCTTCTCCTCCCACTACTACTACTACAACCATTTCTACTACTACTTCTACTACTATGACTACAACTACTACTGCTACTGCTACGACTACTACTGCTACCACTACTACTCCAACTACTGCACCTACTACTACGACTACTCCAACTGCTACTCCTACTACTCCTACTACCAGTACTGCTCTTACTCCTACTGCTGCTGCTACAACTACTACGACTACTAGTATTACTATTTCTACAGCTTCTAATCTTACAACTCCTGCTACAACTACTACTACAACAACAACAACAACAACTACTACTGCTACTACTACTACTACAGCTACCACTTCCACCACTGCTACTACTGCTCCTACTTCAACTACTATTACTACAACTACAACTACTAATATGACTACTGCTCTAACCACTACTACTACTCCTACTCTAACTCCAACTGCTACTCCTACTCCTACGACTACTACGAGTACCACTACTAATATTGCTAATACTATGCCTACTACTGTTACTACTACTGCTACTACTGCTACTACTACTATTACTACTAATACTACTACTACAACTTCTACTATAACTAGTCCCACTCCTACTCTAGCTACTACTACTACTACTCCTACTTCTACTACCGCTACTACTACTCCTACTCCTATTTCTATTGCTGCTACTACTGCTACTACTATAACTACTACTACTTCTACGACTACTCTTACTCCAACTCCTACTACTACTACTACAACTAACAATAGTATTACTACCACTACTGATGCTGCAACTATCACTACTACTTCTACTACAATTTTTACCACTACTCCTACTACTGATGCTACAACTATCACTACTACTACCACTACTATTATTGCCACTACTCCTACTACTACTACTTCTACTACTACTACTACTACTACTACAAGTGCTACTACTGCTGCTGCTGCTATAACAACCACTAATAGTACTACTACTAGTACTACAACTACTACTTCTACTTCTTCTATTATTGCAACTACTACTACTCCTACTCCAACTCCAACTGCAACTTTTGCTCCTCCTACTACAGCTTCTACCATTACTAAAACTACTATTCCTATTACTACTCCTATTCCGACTTCTACTGCTACTACAGCCACTACTACCCCTACTACTACTTCTGCTGCATCTGCTGAAACTACTACAACTACTGCTACATCTGCTGAAACTACTACAACTACTGCTGCTGCTGCAACTACTAGTACTACTAGTACTAGTACTACTACTACTACTATTACTACTACTATTACTACTGCAACTACTACAATTACAACAACAACAACAACTACTACTACTACTATTACTATTACTATTACTCCTACTAATGCTACTATTGTTATTATTACTACCACTACCAAATGCTACTGCTACTACTCCAACTTCTACTCCGACTACAACTAGTACTACTCCTACCCATAGTACCATTACAATAACAACTACTACTCTACTAGTACAATTACTACTACTTGTACTCCTATTTCTACTACAGCTACTACTATTACTACTATTGTTGTTACTAATACTACAAGTACGACTACTACAGCAACTACGACTACTACTATTACTACTACTACTATTGCAGCTACTACTTCTACTACTTCTATTGCTACTGCTTCTCCTACTACTACTACTACTACTACTACTACTACTACTATTACTACGACTACAACAACAACCACAACAACAACTACTACTACTACTATTGTTACTATAATTAATACTTCTGCTACAAGTGTTGTTGCTACTCCTGCTACTACAACCACTTCTGCTACTGCTGCTACTGCTGCTGCTACAACAACAACTACTACTACAACTGCACCTACTACTACAACTACTTCTGCTACTAAAACTACTAGTTCTAGTACTCCTACTATTGCTACTACTAGTCCTAGTCGTACTCCTACTACTGCAACTACTACTGCTACTCCTACTCCAACTCTACTACAACTACAGTAAACTACTACTACTACTACTACTACTACTCTACTTGTACAACTGCTACTACTAGTACTCCTACAACAACAACAATAATTACTACTTCTACTACTGCTACTACTACTAATACTACAACTACCACTACTACTAATGCTAAAACTACCGCCACTACTACTTCTACTACTACTACGGTGGCAGCTGCAGCTGCTACTACTACTACTACTACTCCTGCTCCAACTCCAACACCTATTGTTACTATTACTACTACTACCGCTACTACTACCGCTACAACAACTACTACTACTCCTGCGACTGCTACTCCTACTCCAAATAATCGAAATACTACTCCTACTGCTACTACTACTACTACTACTGCGAATGCTACTATCACTAATGCTACTCCTACTACTATGACTGCTACTTCTACTACTACTAGTGCTACTACTAATACAACTGCTACAACAATTGCTGCAACTACCACTACCACTACTACTACTACTCTCACTCCTACTACAGCTACTACTACTCATAACACTACTAATACTATTGCTATTACTACTATTACTACTACTACGACGACTATTGCTCTTGCTGTTGCTACTAGTGCTATTATAACTTTTGCTAGTACTACCACTACTACTGCTACACTACTACTACTACTACTACTACTACTACTACTACCACCACTACTACTACTACTCTCACTCCTACTACTACTACTACTACGACTACTCCTACTGTTACTACTATGCATAATACTACTACTACTGCTCCAACTACAACAACAACTTCTACTACTACAACTACTACAATTACTACTACTGCTGCTACAACTATTACCACTACCATTACTCCTACTGCTACAACTACAGCAACTACTAGTCCTATTAATACTACTACTATTGCAACTATTAGTACTATTACGGCGACTCCTACTGAAACTACTACTACTGCTACAACTACTACAACTACTAGTCCAATTAATACTACTACTATTGCAACTGTTACTACTACTACTGCAAGTACTACTGTAGCTACTACTACAGCTACTAATACAACTTCATCTCACACTACTACTGCCACAACTGCTATGAATGCTAACGCTACCACTACTATTGCTACTGCTACAACAATTGCCACTACTACTGCTACTACTACTACTATTGCGACTAATACTACTACTACTACTATTGCTACTACTACACCTACTACTACTGCTGTTGCTGCTACTGTTAGTCACACTACTACTACTACTACTTCTACCACCACTACTACTACTACAACTACTACAACTGTTACAACTACTACAATTACTACTACTCCTACAGTTGCTACAATTGCCATTGCTACGACTTCTACAACTACTACTGCGACTCTTGCTGCTAATACTACTACTATTCTTGCTAGTACTACTGCTACTGCTACTTCTACTACTCCTACTACTACTACTACTACTACTACTATTACTCATGCTGTAGCTGCTACTACTCCTATCGCTACTCCTACAACAACAACTACTACTACTGCTGTCGCTACTACTGCTAGTATAGTAACAACCATTGCAACTACTGCTACTACTACTACTAGTACTACTGCTACTGCTGCTGCTGGTACTACTACTACTCCAACTACTACTACTGCAGTTACTCTTTCCACTGCTACTACTACTGCTACTACTTCTACAACTACTACTACTGCTACTATGACAACAACAACAACTACTACTACTACTCCTATAACTACTACTACTGCCACTACTGCAACTACTACTACTACAACTGCCTCAACTATTACTCCTCCTATTGCTACTACTACTGCTCCTAGTAGTACTGCTAATACAACTCCTACAACTACTAGGATTACTACTCGTACAACTACTAATAATACAGCTACTACCACTACTGCAACTACTGCTACTCCTACTACGACTACTACTCCTACTACTACTACACCTACTGCTACTGCTGCTGCTATTGCTACTTTTGCAACTATACTGCTACTTCTGCTGCTACTAGTACCACCACTCCTACAACTTGTTCTTCTATTGCGGCTACAATTACTACCGCTACCACTGCTAATACTACTACTACTGCAATAACAACTACTATTACTATTACTACTACTATTATTACTGCTATTACTAGTACTCTTCCTACTACTACTACAATTTCTTCTACTACTTACTACTACTAATAATGCCACTACTACTACTACTACAGCTACTACTTGGGCTCTTGCTACTAATGTTGCTGCCACTACTGCTTCTCCTACTACTACTAATATTACTACTACTCCTTATGTTAGTACAACCGCTACTACTACTAGTACTGCAACTACAACAACAACAACAACCATTGCCACCGCTATTGCTACTACTGCTGCAGCTACTGCTACAAATGCTACTACCACTACTGCTACTCCTGCTACTACTGCTACTGCTATGACTACTACAACAACTACTACTATTGCAGCTGCTGCTACTACTACTGTTTCTACTACTACTATTGCTACCACTACTACCACTACTCTCACTCCAACTACTACTACGGCTACTCCTACTGCTACTACTACTTATAATACTAGTACTACTACTACTACTACTACTACTACTTCTACCGCTACTACTACTAGTGCTACTATTATCCCTGCAACTACAGCTCCCGCGACTACTACTATTGCTAAAACTACAGCTACTGCTGCAGTGACTACTACTACTACAGCTACTACTACTGCTGCTGCTGCTACCACTATGACTACTACTATTACTATTACTGCCACTACTGCTACTACTGCTACTACTGCCACTGTTATTACTACAACTACTGCTGCTACTACTACCACTATTACTCCGACTTCCGCTACTACTACTACAGCCACTGCTATTAGTCCTACTACCACAACAACTACTATTGCGGCTACTATTACTGACAACAACTTCTACTACAACTCGTACTAGTACTACTACTACTAACTATGACTGCTACTAGTACTACTACTACTACTACTTATTACTACTACTAATGCTACTACACCACTACTAATGCTGCTACAGCTAGTACTACCACAACTGTTACTACTACTACTGCTACTACTACTACTGATACTACTTGATACTACGTCGGCTAATATAGTATTGGCTAATATTATTACTACAATGACTACTCCTCCTCCTACTACTACAATAGCCACTACTACTACTTCTATTGCTATTGCTCCAGCTGGTACTACTACTACAACTACTACAATTGCTACTACAAAATCTAGTACTGCTATAATAGCTACTACTATTATTGCTACTACTACTGCTACGTCTGCGACTACAAATACTACTACAACAACTGCTACCAATATTGCTACTGACACTACTGCTAATGTTACTACTATTTCTATTTCTACTACTGCTAATATTACTGCTACTACTACTACTACTGATACTACTGCTGCTACAACTACAGCTACAACTACTACTATTGCTGCTATTACCACAGCTAGTACTATTGCTACCGCTACAACCACTACTACTGCTACAACTACTTATACTACACCTACTACTACTATTACTACTACTACTGCTAGTACTGCTACTACTGCCACTATTGCTACTACTTCTACAACTACTAATACTACTACTAATACTCCTACAAATACTTCTAGTGCTATTGTTGTTACTGCTGCTGCTACTACAGCAACAACTACTATTATTATTATTGTTGGTTCTACCACTACTACTACAACGACTTCTCCTAATACTATTCCTTCTACTACCACTTCTACTGCTACTGCTGCCACCGCTGCTGCTACTACTACTGTTGTTACTGCTAGCACTACTACTACTACTTCTACTACTACTGCTACTATTGCTACCACTACTTCTACTATTAAAACTAATGTAGCTGCTCATGCTTCTATTGCTACTATTACTACAACTATAGCTATTATTGCTACTGTTACTCCTACAACTACTTTTAAAACCACTCCATTTACTAGTACTACTATTATAATTGCAACTGCAACTGCTACTATGACTACTGCTTCTTCTACAATAACAACTTCTACGACTTCACCTACTACTATTACTGCTGCTACTTCTACTACTAAAACTGCTGCTACTGCTACTACAACTGCTACTACTACTGCTACAGTTGCCACTACTGCTACTGCTACTACTGCTATGACTATTACTACTGTTATTATGACTTCCATTACTATAGCTGCTACTACTGCTACTACTTCCACTGCTACTACTACGAATATGGCAACTACATCTAATACTACTACTACTATTACTACTACTATTGCTACTTCTGCTGCTGCAACAGCTACAATGACTACTACTACTACTAGTAATTATGCTACTACTACTGCTACTACTACTACATCTTCTCCTCCTCCTACTACTATATCAGCTTGAATGACTACTGCTACTACAAATATTACTGTTACTACTACTACTATTACTTCTACTTCTACAACTAATGTGACTACGACCACTACTACTTCTACTACTATAACTCCTGCTACTATTACTGCTTCTACTACTACGACTACTACTACTGCCATTAATGCTGCTGTCGCTACTACTACTACTTTTGCTATTATTACTACTACTACTTCTACTACGACTACTTTTGCTACTACTACTTCTACTACTAGTCCTACTACTACTACTTTTGCTACTACTACTTCTACTACTACTACTTTTGCTGCTACTACTACTACTACTACTACTTCTAATACTACTACCATGACAACTATTACAACAACTACTAGTGGTAGTACTACTACTACAACTACAGCTACTACTTCTATGATTACTACTACTACTATTACTGCTATTACATCTGCTCCTACTACTACTACTACTACTACTCTACTACTACTACTGCTCTTGCTGTTGTTGTTGTTGCTACTAATAGGGCTACTGCTACTACAACAGCAACTACTACTACTACTGTGACTGCTACTACTACTACTATTACTGTTGCCGCTATTACTACTACTACTACTACCACCACCACCACTACTAATACTACTATAACTTCTACTTCTGCTGCAGTTGCTGTTGCTGCTACTGCTACAAATAGAGTGACTCCTACTACTTCTTCTAATGCTGCTACTATTGCAACTCCTACTACTGCTACTACTACTGCGACTACTTCTACTTCTTCTACTACTACTCCTCTTACTTCTCCTAATTCTACTACTACTGCTACTACTGCTACTACTACTACTGCTGCTACTACTACCACTACTACTATTACTACTAGTTCTAATGCTACTACTCTTACTACTACTACTGTTACTACTACTCCTGCTACTACTGCTACTAGTACTACTAGTACTACTACTACTACTACTGCAGCTACTACTACTGCTACTCCTACTCCTACTTGTACTACTACTACTACTACTATTATTGTCATTGTTGATACTACTACTCCTACTACTAATGTTGTTGTTTTTGTTGTGACTAATACTACTACTATTTCTCCTACTACTACTACTAATGCTATTGCTACTACTTCTACTACACTACTATTCTTTCAACTGCTACTACAACTGCTGTTGTTGCTGCTACTACTACTGCCACTGCCACTTCTACTAATACTATTACTACTACTACTACCACTACTGCAAATGTTAGTTCTACTACTACTACTATTGTTGATGTTGCTATAACTGCTACTACTACTAATGCTATTGTTGCTTTTGTTGCGACTGATACTACTACTATTTCTCCTCCTACTACTACTAATGCTACTACTACTACTGCTACTACATTACTACTCCTTCGACTGCTACTACTACTACTGTTGCTGCTACTATGACTATTGCTACTGCTGCTACTGTTAATACTACTACTATTGCTTTTGCTACTACTACTATTACTACTGTTGCTTCTACTAATACTTCTACAGTTACTACAACAACTACTACTACTGCTACAACTACTTTTACAACAACTGCTACTGCTAGTACTACTACTATAACAACTACTGCAACTACTATGACTTTTACTACTGCTAGTAGTATTGCTACTACTACGACTTTTACTACTACTACTACTTATACTACCACTACTACTACTATTGTTGTTGTTGTTGCTACTACTACTACTACTACTAATGTTGCTGCTGTTGTTGTTGCTACTAATACTACTACTATTTCTCCTACAACTATTACTAATGCTGCTGCAACTATTGCTATTACACTACTACTCCTTTGACTGCTACTACTACTGCTGTTGCTAGTGGTGCTACTCTTTTACTGTTGCTACTGCTAATAATATTACTACTACTACTGCCACTCCTACAAATATTGCTTCTGCCACAACTAATATTACTACTACCGCATCTACTAATTCTTCTACTACTCCTGCAACTACTACTACTACTACAACAACTACTTTTACAACTACTGTTACTACTAGTACTAGTACTCTAACGACTACTACTACTACTATGACTTTTACTACTACTACTACTACTACTTCCACTTCTCTGACAATAACAACAACTATTGCTTCTCCTACTACTACTACTTCTACTACTGCTACTACTACAACTACTGCTACTGCTAATACTACTACTACTACTGCTACTACTCCAACTCCTGCTACTGTTGCTACTTCTGCTACTACTACTACTACTACAACCACTACAACTAATACTGCTAGTACTACTACTCTTACTACTACTACTACTACTACTATTACTACTACTCCGATTACTTCTATTTCTACAACTACTTCTACTCCCAATATTAAAATTACTATAACGGCAACTACTACTACTATTACTATTACTACTACTACTACTGCTGCTACTGTTACTGCTGCAACAGCTGTAAGTGCTACTACTACTACTACTCCAGCTACTACTACTGCAACTATTGCTGCCATTCCTGCTTCTACTATCGCTCCAACTACTACTACCACCACTAATGCAACTAATACTGCTTCTCCTACTACTACTACTTTTGCTACTGCTACCACAATTACTACTAATATTATTACAACAAGAACTACTACTGCTACAACATCTATTGCTACAGCTACTACAACTATTACTGCGACTGCTACTATTGCTACTACTACTACTACTATTTCTACAGCTACACTACAATTGCTGCTCTTGTTGCCGCTACTACTACTAGTGCTAAAACAATTTCTACTACTGCTGCTAGTACTACTTTTGTTGCTAATAAAAATACTTCTACAACAACTACTAAAAATACTACTGCTACTACTACTACTACTACTTCTGCTAGTGCTACTACTCCTACTACTACTATTACTTCTGCTACTACTTCGACAACTACTACTACTGCTACTACTAATACTACAGTTGAAACTATTACTACTGCTAGAACTAGTATTGCTACTACTACTACTATTAGAACTTCTGCTACTACTGCTACTTCTACTACTACTTCTTCGACTATTGGTGTTGCTACTACGACTGCTACGACTACTACAACCGCTACTACTACCACGGCAGCTACTACTACTACTACTACGACTACTACTATGACTACTACAATAGCTACTACTACAACTACTACTATAGCTGCTGTTACTACTACTGCTACTACTACTACTTATACTGCTTCTCCTCTGCCTCCTCCTCCTACTACTACTACCATTACTACTACTACTGGTAATAATCATACTATTAACACTACTGCTATTACTACTACTGCTTCTACTACTTCTGCTACTACAACTACCACTACGACTCCCAATGCTACTAAAACCACTATTACAACTACTGCTACTACTGCTAATTCTACTACTACACCTACTACCACTACTCCAACTACTACTACTACAACTACTACTTCTGCTACTATAAATACCACTACAGCTAATACTACTACTACAATACTATTATTACTAATACTACTACTACTAATACTAACATATGCTACAATACCACTACGGCTACAACTCCGACTGCATCTGCTACAACTACTAATGCTACTAATACTACTCCAACAACTACAACTACTACTACTGCTGCTACTATTATTGCTACTATCGCTAGTACTACTACAGCTACTACTCCAACCACTACTACTACTACTACCACGTCTGCTACTACTGATACTCCCACTACTATTGCTACTATAACAACTTATATTTCTACTGCTGCCACTACTACTACTATGGCTACTACTGCTCCAACGATTACTACCACTCCACCTTCTATTAGTGCTACAACTACTTGAACTTCTTCTACTACTTCTACTACTACTATTACTACTACTCCTACTGCTACTTCTACTACTACGTCTAATACAGCACCTACTACTGTTGCTATTACTACTTCTCCTACTACTACTGATACAACTATTGCTACTACTACTACTTCTACTACTACTATGGTTGCTACCACCACTACTACTACTACTACAACTACTACTACAACATCAACAACTACTACTACTACGTCTGCTACTATTACAACTGCTGCTACTACTACTATCACTACTATTACTAATACAACTACTATTACTACTACTACTACTACTACTACAACTACTACTACTACTACTACTACTACTACTATTACTACTACTACTACTACACCTACTTCTCCTACTACTACTACTTCTATTAAAACTACTGCTACTACTACTACAACTACTGCTGCTGCTACTGCTCCTATTACTATAACTACTACTACTATTTCCTATACTCCTACGGCTACTATTAGAACTACCTCTCGTGCTACTACTGCTACAGCTACTATTATTTTTGCTAATGATACTCTTGCTACTACTGCCACTGCTACCACTTCTACTACTGCAACTACAACTACAACTCTACTACAACTGATATTGCCCCTTCTATAGCTGCTACTACTCCTACTATGACTTCTACTGCTACTACTACTACAAATACTACTCCAACTACTACTACTGCTGCTGCTACTACTACTGCTACTACCGATACAACTACTACTATAACGACTACTACTACTGCTGATACTTCCATTACTATTGCTACAACAACTACTTATACTTCTACTACTTCTACTGCCATTCCTACTACTGCTACTATTGCTCCTACAATAACTACCACTCCTACTTCTACTAGTGCTATAACAGCTTCAACTGCTTCTACTACTACTACTACTCCAGCTACTGCTTCGACTAGTACTACTAATACCGTGCCTACTACTGTTGCTATTACCTCTTCTGCTACTACTACTGATACTACTACTACTACTACTACTACTACTACTACTACTACTACTACTACTACTGCTACTACTACTACTACTACTACTAGAGCTGCTACCACAGCTACTACTGCTACTACTACTTCTACTACTACTATGGCTGCTACCACAGCTACTTCGACTACTACTACAACTACTGCTACAACAACAACTACAACTACACTACTGCTTCTACTACTGCTATTACTTCTACTACTGCTACTACGACTACTACTGCTACTACAACTACGACTATCGCTACTTCTCCTACTACCACTACTTCTACTACAACTACTACTACTATTGCTATGACTACTGCTGTTGCTACTTCCGCTACTACTACTACTACTACTACCACTACTACTGCTACTTTTGCTAGTTCTACTACCACTACTATTACTACTACTATTACTATTGCTAATCCCTATACTACTTCTTCTCCTATTCCTACTACTACAGCACCTGCTACTGCGACTACTACACCTAATTCTATTACAACCACAACCACAGCTGCTACTACTAATACTCCTACAACTAATGCCGCTACTTCTTCTTCTACTACTACTGTGGCTACTTTAGTTGCTATTAGTACTACAACCACTACTAGCACTACTACTACCACCACTACTACTAATTCTATAGCTACTACGGCTATTTCTACTACTACTACTACCACCACCACCACCACCACTAGTTTTGGAACTATTGCAACTACTGCTGCTACTACTACTACCACTACTACAACTACTATTACTATTACTACTACTACTACTACTACTACTATTACTACTACCACTACTACTACAATAACAACAACAACTACTACTACTACTTTTGCTAGTACAACAACTGCAATTGTGACTTCTACAACTACTACCGCTACTACTACTTCTACAGCCACTACTGCTACAGCTTCAAATGAAACATCTCCTTTTTCAACTTCTGCTACTACAACTGCTACTACTACTACCGCTACTACTGTGGCTAGTACTACTCCTACTACAAATGCTACGACTACTACAACTTCTACTACTACTACTAATAATTCTACTACCACTAATTTTGCTACTATTGCAACTACTGCTACTACTGCTGCTGCTACTACTACTATTATTACGACTACTACTTCTACTACTACAACTACTGCTGCTGCTACTACTACTACTACTATAACTGCTACTACACCAACTACTAGAATTTCTATTATTATTACTACCATTTCTACTACTACAACTACTGCGACTATGACTTCCACTCCTACTACTACTACAACTAGTACTACTTCTATTGCTAATACTACTTCTACGACAACTACTACTACTGCTTCAAATGCTACATCTCCTTTTACTACTTCTACTACTACTATTGCTACTACCACTACCACTACTACTACTTCTAGTACTACTACTTCTACTAATACCACCACTACTATGGCTACTATAGCTACTACTACTCTTAGTGATACTACTACTACTTCTCCTACTACTACTACTACTACTTTTGCAACTACTGCTGCTACTACTACTGCTACTAATACTACAACTACTACTGCAACTCCTACTACGACTACTACTATTTCTGCTACTTCTACTACAACTACTACCACTACTACTACTACCACTACCACTACTACTACTACTTCTCCTACTTCAAGTACCACTACTAATACTACTGCCACTACTGCTACTACTACTGCTACTGCTACTACTACTACTGGTACTACTAGTTCTACTACTACTACTCCTACTACTACAACTACTACTTATCTTACTACTACTTCTTTTGGTACTACTATTGCTTCTACTAAAACTACTACTACTGCTACTACTGCTGCTACTACAATGACTAACGTCACTTCCACTACTACTGCTACTTCTGCTGCTGCTGCTGCTGATACAATGCTAGTACTACTGCTCTTGCTACTACTTCTACTACTGCTACTACTACTACTACTAGTACTACTATTACTACGACTGCTACTATGGCTACTACAACTACTACTACAACTGCTGCTGCTGCTGCTGCTACCGCTACTACTACTCTAATGTTGCCGTAACGTCTACTACTACTACTATAACTACTGCTATTCCTACTACTACTACTACTACAACAACAACAAGTACTACTACTAGTACTACTACTCTTGAAACTACTACTGCTTCTACTACTGCCACTACTACTGTCGCTACCAGTATTTCTCCTGCTCCTACTACTACTGCTACTACTACTGGCACTACTACAAATGCAACTAGTATTACCACCACTACGACTACTATAACAACTATTGCTACGACTTCTACAACTGCTACTTCTATTAGAACAACAACAACTACTGCTACTATTAAAAGTAATACTACTATTGCTACTACGACTACTACGACTTCTTCTCCTACTATTACTACAGCTACTATTACTAGTAGTATTACATCTGCTACAAACACTGCTACTACAACAACAACAACTACTACTCCTGTTGCTACTACTTCGACTACTAGTACTACTACTGCTGCTACTGCTGGCACTACAACAACAACAACTACTACTTCTACTACTACAACTACTCCAAATGCTACCATTACTACTATTGCTAGTACTATACTACGACTACTGCAACAGCTACTACTATTGTTATACTACTACTAATACTTCTACTAATACAACTGCTACTTCTACTACTACTGTTACAACTATTGCTCTACTACTACTACTATTGGTACTCCCGCAACTACAACTGCTACAACCACTACAACCACTATTATTTTTTCTAATGATACTCCTACTACTACTATGGCTACTACTACTTCAGCTTCTACTATTGAAACTGCTACTCCTACTACTATTGCAACTACTACTACAATAAAAACTACTACTCCTACTACTACTACTCAAACTACCACTACTACTACTAATAATACTGGTACTACTACTATTACTACTGCTAATACAACTGGTACTACTACTACTCCTACTACAACCACTACCACTACTATTACTACTAATACTACTACTACTCCTACTTCTGCTACAAATACTACTACTACAACTAACACCACTACAACTAATACTACTACTATTAATACTACTACTATTACTATTACTACTACTACTACCACCACATCTGCTGCTACTATTGCTACTACTAGTACATCTACTGCTATTACTACTACTACTTTTGCGACTACTACTGTACTTCTTCTTCTACTTCTACTACTGCTACTCCTAATGCTACTAATGCTACAAGTGATATTGCTACAACTACTTCTACAACTACCACAACTATTGCTACTACTACTACTACAACTTTTACAACAACTACAAATACTACTACTACTCCTACTGCAACTAAAACTACTACTACTACTATAACTACAACTACAACTACTACTACTACTACTTTAGCTACTACAAGTGCTACTACTACTATTGGGATTACTGTTGCTGTTGCTACTACTTCAACTACTACTATTATAGTTGCTACTGCTCCTACTGCTGCTGCTGCTGCTGCTTGTACTACTACTACTACTACTACAGCATCTGCTACTATGACTACTACTACTACTACTCCTGCTACAACAACTACTATAGTTGTTGCTACTACTACTACTACTTCTACTGCTACTACTACTACTACTTCTACTACTACTACTATTGCTACTGCTACTATAGATACTACTACTACTGCAACTAATACTGCTTCTACTGCTACAACTGTTACTCCTATTGCTACTAATGCTACTACTACTACTACGATGCCTACTACAACTACTGCTACTATTACTATTGTTACTACTATAAATACTTCTACTACTACTAATGTTGCTGTTGCTTCTACTACAACTACTACTACTGTTGTTGCCGCTGCTGCTACAAAAACTACTACTTCTACTGCGACCACCACCACCACTACTACTACAACTACACCTACTACTACAACTACTTCTGCTACTAGAACTACTAGTTCTACTACTCCAACTACTGTTACTACTACTCCTACTCCTACTCCTACTGCTGCAACTACTACTGCTACTGCGACTATTACTCTACTACAACAACTACTACTCCTACTCCTACTCCTCCTCCGCCTCCTATTGCTACTCTATTTGTACAACTGCTACTACTAGTACTCCTACTAATACTACTACTACTACTACTACTACTACTACTACTGCTGCTGCTGCTGCTGCTGCTACTGCTACTAATACAACAACTTCAACTACTACAATTACCACTACTACTAATGCTAGAACTATTACCACTACTACTTCTACTACAACTACTGCGGCAGATGCAACTGCTGCTACTACTACAATTTCTGCTCCTACTCCAACTCCAACACATACTACTACTATTACTACTACTACTACTCCTGCTATTGCTACTCCTACTCCTAATAATAGAAATACTACTCCTACTATTACTAGTACTACTACTATTACTACAGCTGCTATTGCTACTGCTACTACTACTGGTGCTACTGTCACTATTGCAACTCCTACTACTATGACTGGTACTTCTACTACTGCTAGTGCTACTACTAATACAACTACTACAACAATTGCTGCAACTACCACTGCCACTGCTACTAGTACCCTCACTCCAACTACCACCGCTACTACTACTACTCCTAGTGCTAATACTACTCATAACACTACTAATACTACTGCTATTACTACTATTACTACTACTACTAAGACTATTGCTCTTGCTTCAGCTACTAGTTCTATTACTACTTCTACTAGTACTACCACTACTACGACTGCTACACTACTACTACTACAACTACCACTACTACTACTACTCTCACTCCTACTACAACTACTACTACGACTACTCCTACTGCTACTGCTACTCCAAAAACTACTACTACTTACAACAACAACTACTACTATAACTACTACAATCACTACAATGGCTGCTACAACTATTACTACTACCACTACTCCTACTGTGACAACTACTGCAACTACTAGTCCTATTAATACTACTACTATTGCAAATGCTACTACTAGTACTACGACTCCTATATCAACTACTACTACAACTGCTGCTATTGCTATAGCTACTACTACTGCAACAACTAAAAATGCTGCTACTACTACAACATCTCATACTACTCTTGCCACAATTGCTACGAATGATAGCATTACTACTACTACAACGGCCACTACTACTGCTACTACTACTACTATTGCGACTACTACTACTTCAACTACTTCTACTCCTACGACTACTACTATTACTAGTCCTACTCCTACTACTGCTACTACCGCTACTGTCAGTCATACTACTACTCCAACTACTTCTACCATTACTACTACTACTACTACTATAACTGTTACTACTACTACTACTATTACTTCAAGTGTTACTACTACTACTACTACTACAACTACTACTCCTACGGCTACTACAATTGCCACAACTACTACTACTACTACTACTACTGCAACTCCTCTTGCTAATGCTACTACTATTACTGCTAGCACTACTAATACTACTACTACTACTCCTCCTGCTGCTGCTGCTACAGCTGCTACTACTCCTATCGCTATGCCTACTATGATAACAACAACTACTACTACTACTGCTGCTGTTGCCACGACTACTAATACTACCACTACAGTAACAATAATTGCAACTACTACTACTACTACTACTACTACTGCAGCTACTACTCCAACTACTACTACTGCAACTACTCTTACCACTACTACTACTACTACAACTACTACTTCTGCTACTACGACTACTACTACTGCTACAACTACTCCTACACCTACTACTTCTGCCACTACTCCTACTACTACTATTACAACTACTATTGCTGCTACTGCCTCAACTGTCACTCCTCATATGGCTACTAATATTGCTCCTAGTACTACTGCTACAAATACTACTCCTACTACTATTAAGACTACTACTCCTACAACAACAACAATTACAGCTAATACTACTATTACAACTACTGCTAGTATAACTGCTACTGCTGCTGTTATTGTTACTACTGCAGCTATACTGCTACTGCTGCTACTACTACTACAACCACTCCTACTACTTGTTCTACTATTGCTGCTACTACTACTACTGCTACTACTGCTAATACTACTACTACTACAACTGCTACTACTACTACTACTACGACTGTTACTACTACTAATATTACTGCTACTACTACTATAATTGCAACTACTACTACTATTTCTTATACTACTTGTAACTACTACTAATGCCACTACTACTACTACTACAGCTACTACTTCGGCTCCTGCTACTAATGCTACTGCCACTACAACTTTTCCTACTACTAATGCAACTACTGCAATTAATACTACTATTCCTTAAGCTCGTACAACTGCGACTGCTACTACTACTACTACTGTGGCTACTACCACTACTACTGCTACTACGACTACTACAATCATTGCCACTGCCATCGCTACTATTGCTACTGCTAATGCTACTAATGCTAAGCCACTGCTAGTACTCCTACTACTACTACAGCTACCACAGCTACTGCTATTGTAGCTACTACTACAACTATTACTACTATTGCACATGCTACTACTACTGCTGTTGCTTCTACTACTTCTACTACTGCTACAACTACTACTACTACCCTCACTCCTCCTACTACTACTACAACTCCTACCGCTACTACTACTCATAATACTAGTACTGCTACCGCTACTACTATATTTACTACTACTACTATAACTACTACTACTGTTGCCCCTACAACTACAGCTTCTACGACTACTATTACTGCTACAACTAAAGCTACTACTGCAATTACTACTACTACTACTTCAACTACTACTACTACTACTACTACAACTACGACTAGTACTACTATTACTAATGCCATAACTACTGCAACTGTATTTGCTACTACTTCTACTACTATTACTACTATGAATACTGCTACTACTACTACTGTCGCTGCTTTTACTCCTACTACTACAACAACTACTAGTGCTGCTTCTATTACTCACAACAATAACTACTACAACTCCTAATACTACTACTACTACAATAACAACAACAACTACTACAACTACTGCTACTCCAACTCCTGCTAATACTACTACTACTACTGCCGCAACTAGTATTAATACTACTACTATTACTACTCATGTTACTACTACTACTACTACTACTGCTACTTCTACTACTGCTGTTTCTACAGCTACTACTACTACTACCACAGCTGCTACTACTAGTACTAATACTGCTACTACTACAAATACTACTACTACAACTACTAACACTACTACTACTACCACTTCTATTACTGCTACTACTACAACTCTTACTCCAACTACTGCTACTACGGCTACTACTAGTACTAATACTACTATAACTACTACTACTGCTACCACTACTACTACTGCTACTTCTACTATTGTATCTTTTGCTATAACTTATACTACTAAGATTACTACCGCTGTGACTATTACTGCTACTACTAATTCTACTATAACTTCTACTTCTACTACTACCACTACTACTACTTCTTCTAGTATAACTTCTGCAGCTACTATTACTACCACTACTGCTGCTGTTGTTGCTGCTACTACTACTACTACTACTATTGCTACAACGATAATAACAACTACTATTACTAGCACAAATGCGACTACTACTATTACTACTACTCCTACTACTGCAACTGCTATTGCTGCTACTACTGCTACTACTACTATAACTACCACTACTACTACTAATGCAAGTGCTGCTACTACTGCTATTAATACTACTCCTACTGCTATTACTCTTACTAATCCTACAACTAGTTCTTCTACTACTACTAATGGTACTATTACCAATGCTACTAGTAGTAGTACTACTACTGCTACTTCTACTACTACAACAACTAATACTACAACTACTACTTCATCTCTGAGTACTACTACAACAACTGCTGCTGCTACTATTACTACAGCTGCTACTAATTCTACTACTACTAGCACTACTACTGTTGTTGTTGCTGCTACTGCTACTACGACTACTATTGCTACTGTTGCTACTACTGCTGCTACTATTATGACTGGTGCTACTGGCCTTGCTGCCACTTCTGCTATTGCCATTACTACTACTAGTCCTGCTACTACTGCTTCTAATTCAATTACAACAACTACTCCGACAACTACTACTATTACTACTACTACTACTCCTCCTACTATTCCTCCTACGATTACTTTTACTACTACTGTAACTACTTCAGCTGATACTGCTGCTGCTACTACCACTACTACAATTGCAACAACAACTACTACTACGGCTACTACTACTAATATAACTACTACTATTCCTAATACAACTATAACTAATACTACTACAATAACTGCTGCTGCTACTACTACTACCACTACTGCTCCTACTACAATAACTATTGCTACTATTTCCTCTGTCCTACGCCTACTATTACAGCAACAACCCTTGCTACTACTACTGGAACTACTATTATTTTTACAAATGATACTCCTACTACTACTGCTTCTGCTACCACTTCTACTACTAGAACAACAACAACTACTCCAACTATTACTACTACTGCTCCTTCTACTACTGCTACTACTCCAACTACGACTGCTACTACTACTACTACTAATACTATGTCAACTCTACAACTACTACTGCTACTATTATTGTAACTACCCCTACTACTACTACTACTACTCCAACTACAACTACTACTACAACCACTACTGCTACTACTGATACTCCCACAACTACTGCTACTACAACTACTTATATTTCTACCGATGCTACTCCTACTCCTACTACGACTACTACTTCTCCTACTATTACTGCCACTCCTACTTCTATTAGTGCCATAACTGTTTCGACTGCTTCTACTACTACTACTACTACTACTAATACTAATACTCCTGCTACAGCTTCTACTTCTACCACTAAGACAGTGCCTACTACTATTGCTCTTCCTACTTCTGCTACTACTACAGATACAACTACTGCTACTGCTACTACTTCTACTACTACTACTATGACTAGTGCTACAACAACAACTACTACTACTACGATGTCTGCTACTATTGCTACCACTGCTACTACTACTACTACTACGACTACTACTGCTACTATTACTAATACTAGTACTACTACTACTACCACCACCACCACCACCACCACCACCACCACCACTACTACTACTATGACTATTACGGCTACAACTATTACGACTACTATTTCTACTACTACAACTCCTACAACTACTTCCCTCCTACTACTACTTCTACGATAACTATTGCTACTTCAACGACTACTACAACTACTGCTACTACTACGACTACTACAGATGCTACTGCTCCTACTAAAAGAACTACTGCTACTATTTCCCCTAGTCCTATGCCTATTATTACAACTACTACTCCTACTACTACTGCCACAACTACTATTATTTTTACTAATGATTCTCCTACTAATACTGCCACTGCTACCACATTTACTACTATAACTGCTACACCTACTAATACTACTACTACTCCGTCAACAACTGCTACTACTACTACTATTACTACTAATGCTATTCCAACTACTACTACTACTGCTACTATTACCGTTACTACCACTACTGCCACAACTACTACTACTCAACCTACTACTGCTACTACAACCACTACTGCTACTACTGATACTCCTACTACTACTGCTACTACAACTAGTTATACTTCTACAGATACTACTGCTTCTCCTACTACTGCTCCTATAATTACTACCACTCCTACTTCTACTACTGCTACAACAGCTTCAATTTCTTCTACTACTACTACTACTCCTCCTGCTACTGCTTTTATGAATACTACTAATACTGCGCCTACTACTATTGCTATTACCTCTTCTGATACTACTATTGATACTACTACTACTGCTGCTACTACGTCTACTACTACTACTACTACTATGACTGCTGCTACAACAACTACTACAACAACCACTACTACTTCTGCTACTACTACGTCTGCTACTACTGCAACTACTAATACTATTACTACTACTATTACTACTACTACGGCTACTACTGCTACTACTACTATGACTACTATTTCTACAACTACTTCAACTACTACAACTTCTCCTCCTACTACTACTTCTACTACAACTACTGTTTCTGCTATAGCTACTACTACTACTGCTACTACTACGACTACTGCTGCTGTTGCGACTTTCGCTACTACTGCTGCTACCACTACAACTACTGCTACTTCTGCTAGTACTCCTACCACTACTACTACTACTACTATTACTATTGCTACTGCCTATACTACTACTTCTCCTATTCCTACTACTACAACACTTGCCACTACAACTACTGCACCTACTTCTATTACTACTACAACCACAGCTGCTACTACTAATACTCCTACTACCAACGCTACTTCTACTTCTTCTACTACAACTGCGGCTACTTTTGTTGCTCTTATTACTACAACCACCACTACTACTACCACCACCACTGCTACGACTCCTACAGCAACTACAGCCGTTTCTACTGTTACTACTACGACTACTACTACTACTACTACTACTACTACTACCACCACCACTAGTTTTGCAACAATTGCAACCATTACTACTACTACTACTACTACTACTACTACTACTAGTACTACTACTAGTACTACTACTACTACTACCATTAGTTTTACAATAATTGCAGCCATTACTACTACTACTACTACTAGTACTACTACTACAACTACTACTACTACTACTACTACCACTAGTTTTGCGACAATTGCAGCCATTAATACTACTACTACTACTACTACTACTACTACTACTACTACTACTACTACTACTACTACTACTACTACTACTACTACTACTACTACTACTACTACTAACTATACTACGACTACTAATACGACTACTACTACTAATACTACTACTCCTACTAATACTACTACCTACTACGACTACTACACACTACACTAAGGACTACTACTACTACTACGTACTACTACTACTACTAACGACTACCTACTACTACTACTACTACGAACTAAACTACACTACGACTACTACTACTACTACGACTACTACACTGACTTACTACGAGACGACTACTACTAACGAAACGACTACTACTACGACCAACCACTAATACTATACTACTAAAATACGAGACACTACTACTAACGACTACTACTACCTACTACACTACTACTACTACTACTACTACTACTACTACAACTACCACTACTACTACAACAACTACTACTACTACCACTACTACTATTACTACTACTACTACTACTACTACTACTTATGCTTCTACAACTACGGCAACTGTGACTTCTACTACTACTGCTACTACTTCTACAACTACTACTGCTACAGCTTCAAATGCAACATTTCCTTTTATAACTTCTGCTACTACTGCTACCACTTCTATTGCTACTAGATCTACTACTGCTACTAAATGTTATGACTACTACCACTTCTACTACTACTACTACTCATACTTCTACTGCCACTACTTTTGCTTCGATTGCAACTACTACTACTACCACTACTACTACTACTACTACTACCACTACAACTACTATTGCTACTACTACAACTCCTACAACAACAACAACTAGTACTACTACTAGTAGAATTTCTACAACTACTGCAACTGTGACTTCTACTGATACTACTACAACTACAACTAGTACTACTTCTATTGCTATTACTACTTCTACATCTACTACTGCTACTGCGTCAAATACAACTTCTCCTTTTACTACTTCTAATACTACTACCACTACACTGCTTCTTGTTACACTTCTCCTATGAATACCGCGACTACTATGACTACTACAGCTACTACTATTATTGCTACTGATACTACTGCTACTTCTCTGACTACCACTACTTTTGCTACTACTACTGCTACTACTACTACTGCTACTAATACTACAACTACTATTGAAACTCCTACTACGGCAACTACTACTTCTGCTACTACTACTACAACTATTATTGCTACTACTACAACCACTGCTACTACTACTACGACCACTGCTACTTCTACTTCTCCTACATCATCTACTACTAATACTACTACCACTACTACTGCTACTTCTATGACTATAACTACTACAATTACTTCTACTATTGCTACTACTACTACTACTACTACTACTACTACGACTACTACTACTACTACTACTACTACTACTACTATTACTACTACTACTACTACTGCAGCTACCACTACTACTGCTACTACTATGGCTACTGCTACAACTACTTCTACCGCTATTGCTGCTACTACTATTACTGTGACTATCGCTAGTACTACAACTACTACAACTTGTGCTAGAAATGCCACTTCTACAATAACTACATCTACTACTACTTCTACTTCAACTACTACTACTACTTCTATGACTATTTCTCCTACTACTACCACTGCTACCAATACTATTCCTACCACTAATGCTACTAGTGCTACTACTATTGCTGTTACCAATACTACGACTACTACTACTATAGCAGCCACTATTACTACTTTAGCTACAACTACTACTTCTCCTCCTACTACTACTTCTACTACTACTATTGCGGCTGTTGCTACTGCTACTACTACTACTACAACAACAACAACAACAACAACAACAACTACTACTATTACTACTATTACTACTACTACTATTACTACAACAACAACAACTACTACTACTATGACTAATCCTACTATTACTACTACTATTACTACTATTTCTACTAGCACAACTACTACTACTTCTACTACGACCACCACGACTACTATTACTACTACTTCTCCTACTACTACGACTTCCACAACTACAACTACAACTACTGCTAATGGTACTACTACGACTACTACTACTGCTATGACTATTATCGCTACGAGTACGGATACTATTGCTACTACTACTATTGCTGCTACTTCTGCTACTATTGCTGCCTATACTACTGCTTCAACTATTATTACTGCTTCTACTGCTACTTCTGCTACTATAACTACTACTACTACTAGTACTGCAACAACTACTACTACTACTGCAGCTACAAATACTACTGCTACTACTACTACAAATATTACTACTATAACTACTACTACTATTGCAACTGCCACTACTAGTACAACAATAACCACAAATACAACTGCTGCTGCTAATACTATTAGCACTACTATAATTACTACTATTGCTAATACTACCACTACTACTTCTATGGCGACTGCTACGCTAATAATTCTCTTGTAGTTGCTACTACTACTACTACTATTACTACTAATACTACTACTGCTACAACTACAACAACAACAACTACTACTACTACTACTCCAACCATAACTATTGCCGCTAATTCTGCTACTGCTACAACTATTGCAAATGCTACTACTACTACTACTACTAATACTTCCTCTACTGATGTTGCTACTGCTTCTACTACAACTACTACAAGTACTATTGCTACTACTTCTACTACAACTGCTATTGCAACTACTACTATTACTACTAATGCTACTACTATTGTTGCTACTAGAACTATTGTTGCTACTGTTACTGCTTCTACTATAACTATTACTCGTACTACTACTATAACTTTAGCTGCTACTACTACTACTACTACTACTATATGTGCTACTATTGTGACTACTACTACTACTATTACTACTACTGCAACTACTACTGGTATTACTACTACTACGACTACTACTACAACTACTACTACTGCTTATTCTTCTATTAGCATTGCAATTACTGCTACTGCTACACCTACTACTACTATAACTACTACTAATACTACTACTCATATTACTATTACTATTGCTACAACTACTTCTGCTACTATTACTACTACTACTACTACTATGACTACTACTACAACTGCTACTACAGCTACTATGACTACTACTATTATTAATACTGCTACTACTACAATTACTACTACTACCACTACTACTACTACCACTACTACCATTATTGCTACTACTACAACAACTACTACTACTGCTGCTTCTCCTACTACTACTGCTGCTTCTCCTACTACTACCACCACTAATGCTACTGCTTTTGCTGGTGCTGCAACTACTACTAATACAACTATTGCGGCTACTACAACTGATGCTACTACTACTACAATTGCTACAATAACTACTACTATTGCTACTATTACTACTACTGCTACTACTACTATTGCTGCTCGTACTACTATAACTGCTACTACTGCTACTTCTACTACTATTATTGCAGTTGCTATTGTTGCTACTACTACTATAACTACTACTACTACCATTACTACTTCTACTATTACTCTGCTATGGCTGCAGCTTTTGCTGTGGCTGTTAGTACTACTACTACTGTTGCTAGTACTTCTCCGCCTACTACTAGTACTGTTACTACCACTACTACAACTAATACTACTACTACTAGTACCACTAGTACTAGTGCTATACTACTGCTGCTGCTGGCACTGTTGCTATTACTACTGCTGCTGATGCTACAATAGCTACAATAACTACTACTGCTCCTACTACTACTACTACTACTTCTGCTACTGCTGCTGCTGCTACTACTACTACTACAACAATAACAACAACAACAATAATAATTATTGCTACTACTACTAATACTACTACTACTACTATTGCTACTACTACTACTACAAATACTACTATTTTTGCTGCTACTGCTACAACTACTACTCTTACAAATTCTCCTACTAATACTACTATTGTTACTAGTATTACAGCTACTACTACTACTACTTCTTTAACTTCTACTACTATAAGTACTACTGCTACTACTTCAACTATTAATACTACTGCTACAACTACTATAACTTCTAATATTGCTGCTACTACCCCTACTAGTACTACTTATACTACTACCACTGCTAGTCATAGCATTAGTAGTCGTAGCAGTTGTGGTAGTAGCAACAGCAGTAGTAATAGTAATAGTTATGGTAGTAGTTGTAGTAGTAGTGGTAGTTGTGATAGTAGCAATAGTTGTAATTGCAACAATAGTAGTGGTAGTACTACTAGCAGTTGTGGTTATAGTAGTAGTATAGGAGTTGGAGTAGGAGGAGGAGGAGGAGTAGTAGTAGTAGTATTCATAATCAAAGTAGTAGTAGTTGTAGGGGTAGGAGTAGTACTAGTCATAGTAATAGTTGTAGTAGTAGTTGTTGTTGTTGTCATCGTATTAATAGTAGTAGTAGCAATTATTATTGTTGTTGTTGTTATTGTTGTTGTTGTTGTAGCAGTAGTAGTAGTAGTTATTGTTGTTGTTGTTGTAGTAGTACCAGCAGTAGTCATTGTAGTAGTAGAAGTACTAGGAGTAGTAGCAGCATTAGTAGTAGTTGTTGTATAGTACCAGTGGTATTTGTAGTAGTAGTTACTATAGTAGGTGTATTTGGAGTAGTAGTAGTAGTAGTAGTAGAAGCAATAGCAGCAGCAGTAGTAGTAGTAATTATTGTAGTAGTAGCAGACATAGTAATAGTTGTTGTAGTTGTAGTAGGAGTATTAGTAGTAGTAGTAGTAGTAGCAGTAGTAATAGGAGGAGGAGCATCAACAATAGTAGTAGAAGTAGTAGTAACTGTAGTTTGCATAGAAATAGTGGTAGTAGTAGTAGTTATATTAGTAGTAGTAATTGAATTAGTAGTAGTAGTTGGAGTAGAATTAGTACTAGTAGTAGTCATACTCGTAGTAGGTGTAGCAACAGAAGTACTAGTAGTAGTGGTCACAGTCGTAGTAATAGTAGTAGTGGAAGTTGTAGTTGGAGTATTTGGAATAGTAGTTGTTGTAGTGGCAGTAGTCGCAGTTGTAGTAGCAATAGTAGTAGTTGAAGTAGTAGTAGTAGCATTAATACTAATAGTAGTAGACACAGTCATAATACTATTAATAGTAGTAGTTATTATTGAAGTAGTTGTTGTAGTTGTAGTAGGAGTATTCTGAGTTGTAGTAGTAGTAGTTGAAGCAGTAGTAATAGTAGTAGTAGTAGGAGCAGCGACAGTAGTTGTAGTAGTAGTAGTAACTATAGTTAGAGTAGAAGTAGTAGTTGTAATAGTAGTTATATTAGTAGTAGTAGTCGAAGTACTAGTAGTAGTAGGAGTAGAATTAGTAGTAGTAGAAGAATAAGAGGTAGTAGTAGTAGTATTAGTCATACTTGTAGTAGGAGTAGCCGTAGAAGTACTAGCAGTAGTAATCCTAGTTATTCTAAAAGTAGTAGTAGTAGTAGTAGTAGTAGTAGCAGTATTGGAAGTTGTAGTTGGAGTATTAGGACAAGCAGCAGTAGTAGTAGTAGTAGTAGGAGCAGTTGTAGCAGTAGTAGAGTAGCAGTTATAGTATTTGTAGTGGTAGTAGAACCAATAGTACCAGTCGCAGTCATAGTAATAGTAGTAGTGGTAGTAGTAGTAGTAGTAGTAGTAGTACTAGTGGATGTTGTAGTTGGAGTATTAGGAGGAGGAGTAGTAGCAGTAGTAGCAACAGTTGTTGTTGTTGTTATAGTAGTAGTAGTAGTAGTTGTGGTGGTGATGGTGGTGGTGGTGGTAGTAGTAGTAGTAGTAGTAGCAGCAGCAGCAGCAGCAGCAGTAGTAGTAGTAGTAGTAGTAGTAGCAGCAGCAGCAGCAGCAGCAGTAGTAGTAGTAAGTAGTAGTAGTAGTCAGTAACACTAGTCGTTATAGCTACAGTAGCTAGTAGCAGTAGAGTAGTAGTAGTATTAGTAGTACTAATAGTAACAATAGTAGCAATAGTAGCAGCATCAGTAGTGGTAGTACTAGTCGTAGTCATAGTAGTAGTAGTAGTATTAGGAGTAGCACTAGTAGTAATAATAGCAGTAGCAGCAGTAGTAGTATTAGAAGTAGCTGCAGCAGAAGCAATAGTAGTAGTTGCATCAGTCGCAACAGCAGCAGAACTAGCAAAACTATTTGTTGTAGTAGTAGTAGCAAAAGTAGCAGTAGTAGTTATACTAGAAGTGTTAGCCGTTGGAGTAGTTGTAGTAGTAGTATTAGTACTAGTAGTAGTAGCAATAGTCGTAGTAGCAGTAGTTGTTGTAGTCGAAGCAGTCGTTATTGCAGTAGTGGCATTATTTGTAGTAGCAGTAGTAGTGGTAGAAGCATTAGAAGTAGTAGTTGTTGTAGTAGTAGTAGAGGTAGTACTTGTAGCATTAGCATAGTAGTAGTTGTAGCAGTAGTTCTAGTGGTAGTAGTTGTAGTAGTAGTAGTAGTAGTTGTTGTTGTAGTAGTAGTAGTAGTAGTAGTAGTAGTAGTAATGGTAGTAGTCATAGTAGTAGTAGTAGCTGTAGTAGCAGTTGTAGTAATAGTAGTAGAAGTAGTTGTCGTAGATGTAGTAGTAGTAGCAGTAGTAGGAGTAGTAGTTGGAGTAATAGTAGTGGTAGTAGTGGAATTATTGTAGTAGTAGTATTGGTAGTAGTAGTTGTTGTAGTAGTTGTAGTAGTAGTAGTAGTAGTAGTATTAGTAGTTGTAGCAACTGCTCTATTAGAAGTAGAAGTTGTAGCAGAAGAAGTAGTTGTAGTTCTAGCAATTGTAGTAGTAGGAGTAGTAGTAGAAGTAATAGTAGTAGTAGCACTAGCAGTAGTATTAACCGTAAAATTTATTGTACTAGTAGTGTTAGTAGTAGCTGTAGTGGTAGTAGTAGCAGGAGTAGTAATAGTAGTAGTGAAAGGTGTAGCACTAGAAGTAGAGTAGTGGCAGCAGCGCCGCAACAGCAGTAGTAGTAGTAGCTGTACTAGTAGTAGAAGTAGAAGCAGTAGTAGCAGCAGTAGTAGTAGTAGTAGTAGAGGTAGTAGTAGTAGTAGTACTTGGAGAAGTTGAGTTGTAGCAGTAGCCATAGTAGTAGTAGTAGTGATAGTAGAAGTAGTAGTAGCGGTCATGGTAGTAGTTGGAGAAGTAGTAGTAGTTGTTGTAGCAGCAACAACAGATGTAGAAGTAGTAGTAGTACCAGAAATAGTAGCAGTCGTAGCGGTAGTAGTTGTACTAGAAGTAGGAGTAGTAGTAGTAGTTATAGTAGTAGCTGTAGAAGTAGTTGTAGCCATTGTAGTTGTGGCAGTAGAAGTAGTAGGCGAAGTAGTAGAAGTAGTAGTACTAGTAGTAGGAGGAGGAGAAGTAGTAGTAATAGTAGTAGTAGCAGCGAGAGAAGTAGTATTAGGAGTAGTAGAAGCCGTAATAGTAATAGCTGTAATAGTGGTAGTCATAGTAGTTGTTGTATCAATGGTAGCAGCAGTAGTAGTAGGAGAAGTAGTAGTAATAATAGTTGTACTAGTAGGAGTAGCTATTGTTGTTGTTGTTATTGCAGTAGTAGTAGTAGCAGTTGCTATAGTAGTTGTTGTCGTAGTAGTGGTTGTTGTAGTAGCCGTAGTAGTAGTAGTTGTTGTAATAGGAGTAGGTATAGTAGTATCAGTAGAGACAGTATTAGCAGTTGCTGTAGTAGTAGCATCAAAAGTTGTAGTAGTAGTAGTAGCAGCAGCAGTAGCAGTCATAGTGGAAGTTATTGTACTAGTAGTGTTAGTAGTTGTAGTTGTAGCAGTAGTAGCCAGAGTAATAATGTTAGTAATAGTAGTAGGAACAGTAGAATTAGTATTAGCAACAGCAGTAGCAGCAATTATAGTAGTGGAAGTAGTTGTTGTTGTAGTAGTAGTAGTAGTATGAGTAGTAGTACTAGTTGTATTAGTAGTAGTAGAAGAAGGAGTAGCAGTAGCAGTAATAGTAGTTTTGATAATAGTATAGTAGTAGTAGTCGTGGTAGCAATAGTAGTAGCAAGAGCAACAACAACAACAGCAGTGGTAGTGATAGTATTAGGAGTATAAATAGCAGCAACAGTAGTAGCAGTATTAGCGATTGTAGTATTACTAGTATCTGCATTAGTAGCAATAGTAGTAGTAGTTGTTGTAGTAGTGGCTGTAGCGGTAGCATTAGCAGTAGAGGTAGCCATAGCAAAAGTAGTAGTAGTAGCAGCATTAGTAGCAGTAGTAGCAGAAGTAGAAGTAGTACTAGTAGTAGAGTAGCAGTAGCAGTAGGAGTTGTAGTTCTACTAGTAGTTGTAGTAGTAGTAGTAGTAATATTTGTTTTAGTAGCAAAAGTAGGCGTAGTAGTAGCCGTAGCAGCAGTGGTAATAGTAGAAGTAGCAATAGTAATCACAGCGGCAGCAGCTGTAGTAGTAGTAGGAGTGCTAGGACTAGTAGTAGTAGTAGCTGCAGCATCAACAATAGCGATAGTAGAAGTAGTAGTAGAAGCAGCAGTACTAGTTGTATTACTAGAAGTAGTCGCATTAGCAATAGAAGTCGTAGTTGTACTAGTAGTACAAATACTGGTAATAGTAGTAGTAGTCGTGGTAGTAGTAGTAGAAGTAGTATTAGAAGTAATAGTAGTAGTAGTATTAATAGTAATAGTAATAGTAGTAGTAGTAGAAATATTAGCAGCAGAAGAAGTTGTGTAGTAGTAGTAGTAGTAGTTGGAGTAGGTGTAGTAGTAGCAGTAGGAGTATTAGTAGTAGTAGCAGTAGTAGTAGTAGTTGTTGTTATAGCAGCAATTCTACTAGTAGTAGAAGTAGGATCAGTAGCAATAGTAGTAGTTGTTGTTATAGTAGTTGTCGTTGTAGTGGTATTAATAGGAGTAGTAGTGGTAGTAGCAATAGGAGAAGCTGCATGAGTAGTACTAGTAGTAGTCGTAGTAGAAGTAGTAGCAACAGTAGTAGTAGGTGTAGTAGTTGTAGTAGTAGTAGCAATAGTAGTAGATGTAGTAGCAGTAGTAGAAGTAGTAGTAATTATAGTAGTAGTAATATTAGTATTCGTCCGTGCAGCAATAATAGTAGTAGTAATAGTAGTAATAGTTATAATAGTAGTTGTAGTAGTAGTAGTAGTAGTAGTGGTAGTTGTTGTTGTTGTTGTTGTTGTTGTTGTTGTTGTTGTAATAGTAGTTGTAGTAGTTGTAGTAGAAGTAGTAGTACGTGTTGGGATAGGAGTAGTAGTAGCAGTAGTAGTAGCAGCATTATGAGTAGTAGTAGTAGGAGTAGTAGTAGTAATAGTAGTAGTATTAGGAGTAGTCATAGTAGGAGTAGTAGTAGTAGCAGTCATAGGAGTTGGGGCAGGAGTAGGAATAGTA
>RXID01021959.1:0-29448 GCA_005019695.1 Trichopus zeylanicus subsp. travancoricus
GTAGTAGTAGCAATAGTAGTAGTAGCTCTAGCTGTAGTAGTAGTAGTGTCATAGTAGTGAAAGCACTATTAGTAGTAGTTGCTGTTGTAGTTGTAGTAGTAGTAGCAGTACTAGTAGTAGTAGTAGTAGTAGTTGTAGTAATAACAACAGAAGTAGCAGTAGAAGTAGTAGTAGCCAAAATTGCAGCAGTAGTAGCAGCCAAAATTGCAGCAGTAGTAGCAATGTAGCAGTTGTAGTAGTAGTAGCAGTAGAAGCAGTAGTAGCTGTAGTAGCAGTTGCGGCAGCAGCAACAACAATAGTGGTAGCAGTAGTTGAAGTAGTAGTAGTTTATTGAGTAGTACTAGGAGCAGTAGCTGCAGTAGTCATATTGGTAGATGTAATAGCAGTAGGAGTCAGAGTAGTAAATGTAGTAGGAGGTGGAGAAGTTGGAGTACTAGTAACAGCAGCAATATGAGTAGTTGTAGGAGTAGTCATAGCAGTGGCAGCAGTAGCAGTAGTTTTAGTAGAACTAGTAGTAGTAGTACTATAGTAGTTGTTGTTGCTATAGTAGTCGTAGTTGCAGCCGCAGTAGCAGCAGTAGTAGTAGTAGTAGCAGGAGTAGTAGCATTAGTAGTAGTAGTAGTAGTAGTAGTAGCAGTGGTAGTAGTAGTGGCCATCGTAGTAGTAGTGGTAGTAGTCAGCAATAGTTGTAGTAGTAGTCGTAGCTGCAGTATTAGTAGTAGTAGTAATAGTAGTAATGATAGTTGGAGTAGTAGTAGCAGTAGTAGCAGAAGTAGTAATAGTAGTTATTGTTGTAGTAGTAGTTGTTGTAAGTGAGCTAGAAGGACTAGTAGTAGTAGTTGTTGTTGTTGTAAGTGAGCGAGTAGGACTAGTAGAAGTAGTAGTAGTAGTAATAGTAGCAGTAGTAGTGTAGTTGTAGTAGTATTACTAGTAGTATTAGCAGTAGTAGTAGCAGTAGTAATAGTAGTAATAGTAGCAGAAGTTGTTGCAATTGTAGTAGTAGTAGTAGTTGTTGTTGTTGTAAGTGAGCTAGTAGGACTAGTAGTAGTAGTAGTAGTAGTAGTAATAGCAGCAGTAGTAGTATTACTAGTAGTATTAGCAGCAGCAGCAGTAGTAGTAATAGTAGTAATAGTAGCAAAAGTTGTTGCAATTGTAGTAGTAGTAGTAACAGTAGTTGTAGTAGTAGCAATAGTTGTAGCAGTAGCACTACTAGTAGTAGTTATTGTAGCAGTAGCAATAGTAGCTGGAGCGGTGATAGTAGGAGTTGTAGTATTAGTATTAGTAGTAGAAGTAGCAGTACTAGTTGTAGTAGTAGTTGTCACTGTAGTAGTATTGGTAGTAATAGTAGTAGTAGCAAAAATAAAAGTAGTAGCAGCCGTAATTGTAGTAGCAGTAGTAGAAGTTGCAGAAGCAGCAGTTGTAGGAGCAGTAGTAGTGGTAGTTATAGTAATAGAAGTTATTGTAGTAGTCGGTGTAGTAGTAGGAGTAGGGGTAGGAGTAGAATGTAGTACTACTAGTACTAGTAGGAGTTGCCACAATAGTAGTAGTCATAGTAGTTCTAGTTGTAATAGTAGTAATAGTAGTATTAGTTGTTGTAGTAGCAGCAGAAATAGTAGCAGAAGTAGTAATAGTTGTAGTAATAGTAGCAATTGTAGTAGTACAAGGAGTAGTAGTAGTAATAGAAGAAAAAGAAGAAGTTATAGCAGTAGTGGTAGTAGTAATAGTAGTAGTAGTAGCAACAATAGTTGTAGCAGTAGTTGTTATAGTAGTAGTAGTTGTTGCAGTAGTAATAGAAATAGAAGTTGTAGTAGTTGTAATAGTAGTAGGGGAAGCAGTAGTAGTAGGAGTAGCAGCACTAGTAGTAGTAGTTGTTGTTGTTGTAGTAGGAGTAGTAGTTATTGTAATAGTAGTAGTTGTAGCATTAGTAGTAATAGTAGGAGTAGTAGTAGTAGTAGTAGCGATAGTAGTAGAAGTAGTAATAGTAGTAGGACTAATATTAGCCATAGGAGTAGTAATAGCTGCTACAAGTACTACTACTACTGTTGCTGCTGCTACTACTACTGCTACTACTGCTACTACTACTGCTACTAATACTGCTATAACTATTGCAACTACCATGGCTATAGCTACAATTGCTGCTGCTTCTACTAATTGTAGCATTAGTAGTTATAGTAGTAGTAGTAGCGATAGTAGTAGTAGTAATAGTAGTAGGAGTAGTATTAGCCATAGGAGTAGTAATAGCTGCTACAAGTACTACTACTACTACTGCTGTTGCTGCTACTACTGCTACTAATACTGCTATAACTATTGCAACTACCATGACTATAACTACTATTGCTGCTGCTACTACTAATATTACTACAACTATTCCTCCTACTATAACTACTACTACTATTACTACAACTAATGCTGCTACTACTACTACTACTATTACTGTGGCTGCTAATACTACTACTATTGTTACCACAACTACTGCAACTGTTGTTGTGGTTGTTGCTTCTACTACTACTACAACAATGAAAACTTCTCCTACTACGACTACTACTGCTGTTACTACTTCTGCTACGACCACGACTAGTCCTACTACTGCTACTACTACAACAACTACGACTACTACCACTACCATTGCTATTACTACTACTTCTACTACTACTACTTCAACTATAATGACTAATACCACTGCTGCTACTGCTACTACAACTACCACTACTACAACTACTACTCCTATTGCTGCTACTACTACTACTACTATTACTACTACTACTTCTACTACTGCTTCTACTACTACTACAACAACTACCCTAACTACTGCTACAACTACCCCAACTTCTACTACTACTACTACTATTACAACTACTAACACAATTAGTACAACCACTTCTAATGTTCCTACTGCAACTACTGCTACTACTACTGCTACTACTGCTACTATTGCAATTACTACTACTGTTATAACTGCTACTATTACTTCACCAACCACTATTACTACTAGGCTGCTACTAGTACGGGCCGATGCTACTAACGATTGCTGCTGCTACTACTATTGTTGCGCTGTTTCTCCTGCTACTCCTAGTACTACTATTACTACAACTATAGCTACTATTATTGCTACTACCGCTGCTACTATTACTAGTTGTACTCCTACTACTAGTACTACTATTACCCGTACTACTACTACTCCTATTGCTACGACTACTATTATTAATCATACTATTGCTACTAGCACCACAACTACCACTACGACTTCTACTACTACTAAAACTATGACTACTACTACTATTGCTACTACAACATTGACTATTACTACTTCTGCTACTACTACTACAATGCCTACTACTACTACTACTGCAACGAATACCACGACAACTACCACTGCTACTACTACTACTATTATTGCTCCTATTACCGCTACAACTGCTACTACTACTGCTGCTACTGCTGCTCTAGTATTGCTTCTACTTCCACTACTACTACTACTACTATAACTACAACAACAAATACTACTACTACTATTACTCCTACTACTCCTCCTCCTCCTCCTACTACTACTATTACTTCACCAACCACTATTACTACAGCTATTACTACTACATCTACTACTACTACTACAACTACTACTTCTACTACTACTTCTACATTCGTTACTACTGCTACAACAACTACTACTGCAACTACTAGTACTACTATAACAACAACTACTACTACTCTAATGCAACTAGAACTACCTCTACAACTACTACGACTACTGCTGCTACTACTATCACAAATACTACAACTGCAACAATTACCACTACTTCTACTACTGCTACTACTATTGAGGCAACTACTACAGCTGTTGTTGTCATAGCTACTACCGCTACTACTACTGTTGATGCTACTACGAATACTACTATTGCTATTACTTGGACTACTACTTCTGCAACCGCTACTACTGCTACTACTGCTACTACTACTACTACTACTTCTACTACTACTAAAGCTCCAATGCTATCACTACTATGCTACTACTACCACTACCACTACTATTGCTACTACAACTACTGCTACTATTGCTACAACTTCTGCTACAACAACTACTGCTGCTACTGCTACGACTAACACTACTACTACTACTGCTACTACTACTGATACTTCTACTACAACTACTACAACTACATCATCTACTACTATGACAACAATTAGTAATACTGCCACTACAACTTTTGCTAATATTACTACTACTACTAATACTGCTGCTGCTGCTACTGCTACTATTGTTACTACTAGTGACACACCTAATACTACTACTACTACTACTACTGCAGTTGGTGTTGTTGCGGCTACTGTTGCCACTACTAATGCTGCTGCTACTACTACTACTACTACTGCATCTACTGCTACCACTACTAATGCTATGACTACTACTACTACTACCACAACAACTACTACTATTACTTCTATTGCTACTAATATTACTTTATATACTACAACTCCTACTTCTACTACTACAACTACAACAACTACTAATGCTACTTCTACAACTACTATTGTTGTTATTGCTGCTAATACTACTACTACTACTGCGAGTAACGCTACTACTACTACTAATGTTACTACGATAACTAGTACTCCTAATACTACTACTACTACTACTACTACTAGTACTATAATTATTACTACTACTTCTCCTACTACTACTACTGCTACTACTACTACTATTACTACCACTGCTACTGCTACTGCCACTACTGCTTCTACTACAACTAATACTACTTCTACGACAACAACAACAACAACAACTTCTGCTTCTCCTACTACTACTTCTAGTGCTACTACTTCTACTGCTTATACTACTTCTGCTACTTCTATTACTTCGCCTACTACTACTTCTAGTTCTACTACTTCTACTACTTCTACAGCTACTACTATAATAAGTACTACAACTATTACTGCTACTACTATTATTGCATCTACTATAACTACTATGACTATTACAAGTACGACTGTTACTGCTATTGCTACTAATAATATCACTAATACTACTACTACTGCTACTACTACTACTACTCCTACTACTACTACCACTACATCTACAACTACTACTACTACTTCTACCACTACTTCTGCTAGTACTACAGCTACTACAACTACTGATACTACTACTACTACTTCTACTACTACTGTAGCCACTACTACTGCTACAGCTGCTGCTACGACTACAACCATAACTATTATTGCTACTGCTTTTACTACTATTATTACTACTCCTACTACTACTACTACCACAGCTACTACTAACACTACTAGCATAACAACTTCTATAGCTACAACTACTGCTAGTGTTAGTACTACAATTACTACTGCTAGTACTGCTACTATTACTACTGCTACTACTACTACTATGCTACTCTACTAATGCTCTTGCTACTACTACTTTAACAACTACTACTACTGAAACTACTACAACTACTACTACTATGAATGCTACTATGACAACAACTTCTACAACAACAGTTACTACTATTACTACAACTACCCCTACTACTACTACGACTGCTACTACTACTACCACAATTACATCACCGACTACCACTACTACTTCTACTACTTTTACTACAACTACTTCTACTATTACTACTACAACTACTAATGCTGCTAGTACTACTACTACTACCACTACTGCTACTATTATTACTACTACTACTACTACTACTACTACTACTACTACTACTACTACCAATATTACTACCACTACTACTGCAGCTGCTACTACTACTTCTATTACTATTAACACTACTTCTCCTACTACTACTACTACTACTACTACTACTACTACAACTAGTCCTATTACTACTTCGCCTATTCCTACTACTACAGCCACAACTACAATTGCTACAAATACTTCTACAGCTACTACTACAACTAGTACTACTGCTATTATTGCTACTACAGCTACTACTACTACTACGACTATTACTACTACGACTAATACCACTGCTGCTACTACTACTACTACTATTACTACTACTTCCACAATAGTTGCTGCTGCTACAGCTACTACCAGTACTTCTTCTACTAGTACCACTATAGCTACTACTACTTTGACTCCTAGTACTACTACTACTACGACAACAGCTACTAGTACCGCTGCTGCTACTATAGCCACTACTACTACTACTACTACTTCAAATAAAACCATAGCTGCTGCTACTACTACTACTAGTACAACAATTTCTACTGTTACTACTACTGCTAGTGCTACTGCTACTATTACTACTACTACTGCTTCTACAACTACTACTACTACTACTAATATTGCTACTACTATTACTACTGTGACAACTAATGCTACTAAAACTACTACAACTACTACTACTACTACTACTATGAACACTAATACTACAACAACTTCTCCTGCTACTACTACTACTACTACTACTGCTGCTGCTACTGCTACTACTACTATTACTTCACCGACTACTACTATTGCTCCTGCTACTACTACTTCAACTACTACTTCTGCTACTACTACTTCTACTATTACGACTACAATTGCTACTACTGCTACCACTACCGCTGCTACTACTACTACTACTACCATTGCTACTACTACTCCTACTACTACTACTACTGCACTAATGCTACTAGTACTACCTCTACTACTACTACAACAACTACCACTTCTACCGCTACAACCACTACTATTTGTTGCACGACCACTCCTACTTCTGCTACAACTACTGCGACTACAACTACTACTGCTACTTCTACTGCTATGACTAATACTACTACTACAACTACTACAACTGTTGTTGCTTCTACTGTAGCTACTACAGCTACGTCAGCTACTACCACAACAATAACTAGTAATGCTGTAGCTGCTGCTACTAATACAACTATTGCTACTACGACTACTACTACTACCAAAACAACTACAACTACTACTGGTACTACTACTACTCCTACTACTACTATTGTGACTACTAACATTACTTCATATACTACAACTACTACTTCTACTACTACAGCTACTGCTACCGCTAATGCTAATACTACTACTATTGCTGTTGTTATTGCTACTAATACTACTACTACTGCTACTACTACTTTTGCTACAAATGTTACTACGAGTACTAGTACTCCTAATACTACTACTATTACTACTACCACTACCACTACTACTCCAACTTCAACTACAATTACTTCTACTACTATTGCTACTCTTGCTGCTGCTGCTCCTACTACTACTACTACTACTGCTACTACTACTACTACTAGCACTACTATTATTACTACTACTTCTCCTACTAGTACTACTGCTACTACTACTATTACTACCATGACTACAGCTACTACTATATACTACAACTAATACTACCTCTCCTATTACTACTAATACTACTACTACTACTTCTACTAATACTTCTACTACTACTACTTCTACCACTTCCCCTACTGCTACTACTATTCCAGAACTACAATTGCGACAACTACTTTTATAGCTATTGGTACCACAAGTACTGCTATTACCACTACTATTGCTACCACTACTACGACGATGATTACTGGTATGACTATTACTGCTGCTGCTACCACTACTACTACTTTTACTACTACTTCTACAACTATTGTTGCTGCTATAGCTACCACTAATACCTCTCCTACTACTACTGCTACAGCTACTACTACCTCTACTACTACTACTACTACTACTACGACTACTACTACGACTACTACGATTATAGCTACAACTCAACTTCTCCTACTACTCCTACTACTTCTACCACCACTACTACTACTACTACAACTACTACAACTACTGCTACTACTATTGCTACTTCTACTACTACTACAGCTACTACTACTGTTGCCATTGTTGCTACTGCTGCTACAGCTACCACAACTACTACTGCTACTACTTTTACTAGTACGATTACTACTCCTGCTACTACTACTGTTGGAGCTGCTACAAACACTACTAGTACAATAACTTATATTGTTACTACTGCTAATAGTGCTAGTACTACTATTACTACTACTACTACCGCTACAACTACTACTACCACTACTACTTTTGTTGCTACTATTACTACTATTGCTACTACTACAACTACTACTAGTGCTACTGCTACTGCTACTGTAACAACTACTACTACTAAAACTACTACAACTACTACTATTATGAATGCAACTATGACAACAACTTTTACAGCAACTGCTACTTCTATTACTACTGCTACTGCAACTACTACACCAATTACTACTACTACTACTGCTACTACTACTACTATTACTTCGCCACCTACTACTACTACTACTCCTACTACTTCTACTACAACTACTTCTACTATTACTACTACAACTGCCATTACTGTACTACTGCTACTAGTACTACTACTACGACTACTACTACTACTACTACTACTACTACTACTACTACTCCTACTCCTACGACTACTACTACTGCTGCTGCTACTACTACTGCGCTAATGCTACTAGCACAACCTGTGCTACTACTAAAACTTCTACGGCTTATGCTGCTACTACCACTAATACTTGTACTATAACTATTCCTATGGCTACTACTGCTACAACTACTACTACAGCTGCAACAACTACTGCTACTACAACTGCTACCGCTACTAGCAATACTAATACTACTTCTACAACTGCTACTACTGCTGCTACTTCTACTATAGTTACTACTACAACAATAACTAGTATTGCTGCTGCTGTTTCTACTAATACTACTATCACTGCTATTGCAACTACTGTTACTACAAGTGCTACTCCTAATGCTATTACTAGTACTATCACTATTACTACTAATACTACTACTACGACTACTACTACTCCTACAACAACTTCTACTGCTACTACTACTACTACAAATGCTACTATTACTAATACTACTAGTCCTACTACTGCTGCTGCTAGTACTACAATTACTTTACATACTATAGCTACGACTCCTACTACTGCTACAACTACTACTACTATTAAGTTACATACCAGAACTACTCCTACTGCTACTACTGCTACTGTTGTTATTGCTGCTGCTACTAATACTACTACTACTGCTGCTGCTACTGTTACTGCAACTAATCTTACTACTAGTACGAGTACTACTACTACTACTACTACTACCACTACTACTACTACAACAACAACAACAACAACAACTACTACTACTACTACTACTATAACTACTGCTGCTACTACTGCTACTGCTACCACTATTGCCACTACTACTACTACTACTAGTGCTACTACTACCACTATTGCTACTGATGCTACTACTACTACTACTACTAACTAACACTACTAATACTACCACAACAACAACAACTACTACCACTACTACAACAGCAACAACAGCAACAACTACTACTACTATTAGCACTACTACTACTATTACTACACAAGCTATAGCTACTACTTCTACAACTACAGCTACGATGGTGGCTACCGCTACTACTACGGCAACTACTACTACTACAACTGTTGTAATTGCCGATGTTACTACTGCTGCTGCTGCAATTATTGCTACTACAGCTACTACTGTTACTACTAGTACTACTGCTACTACTACTACTACTACTACTACTTGTACTACTACTGCTGCTACTGCTACTACTACTACTACTACTACTACAACTACTACTACTAATAATAATACTACTACTACTACTACTACTACGGTTGTTATTGCCACTGCTACTACTACTACTACTACTATTGTTATTATTGCTGCTGCTACTACAACAACTACTACTGCTACTACTCTTACTGCTGGTACTACTACTCCAACGACTACTGCAACAACTACTATTGCTACTGCTAGTACTACTACGATTAGTACTACTACTACTATTACTTCTGCTACTACTACTTCTACTATTACTACTACAACTGCTACTACTACTACTAGTACTACTACTACTACTACTACTACTACTTCTACTACTACTACTATTACTACTATCACAACAACTACTACTACTAGTACCACTACTTTTACTAACACTACAACTATATACTACTACTATTATTATTGCTACAACTACTACTACAACTATTACCAGTAGTAGTAGTACTACTGTTGCTGCTACTACTATAACTGCACTACTTCTTCTACTACAGATATTGCTGCTGCTACCACAAATACTACTACCGCTGCTACTACTTCTACTTCTACTACAAAAACTTATAGGACTGCTACTATCGTTGCTGCTACTGCTATTGCTACTGCTACTGCTACTATTACTGCTGCTGCTACTACTATCACAACCACAACTACTGCTGCTGCTACCACTACTACTACTGCTGTGACTAATGTGATTGCTACTAGTACTGCAGGTATGACTTCTAATACAATGACTACTGCTACTATAGCTTTGAGTACTACTGCTGCTACTCCTACTACTATTGTTGTTATGGCTCCTGTTGTTGTCGCTACTGCTGCTACTACCACTACTAATACTACTACTACATCTCTTACAACTACTAGAACTGCTGCTACTATGACTGCTACGGCTACTGCTACTGCTTCTACTTCTATTACTACTTGTACTACTACTACTACTTTTGCTATGACTACTACTACTAGTTCTACTAAAGCTCCTATTGTTACTATTACCGCTCCTACTGCTACTACAACTGCAACTACTACCATTACTACTGTCATTGCTACTACTACTACTACTAGTATTGCTTCTCTACTACTACTGATACTACTGCTACTACTCCTAATGCTCTTATTGCTATTGTTGCTGCAGCTACTACTACTACATCTACAACTACTTCCCCCACTCCTAATACGACTCTTACTACTATGGCTGCTACTCCTACTACTGCTGCTTCTACTACTACTACTACTAATTTTTCCACTACTGCTACTACTACAAGTTCTACTCCCGCTACTACTACTGCTACTTCTACTACTACTACAACTAATAGTTCTAGTACTACTATAGCTACAACTATAAGTTAACTACTACAAGTAGTGGTACTATTATTGCACTCACTAGTACAAATGCCACTACTTTTGTTACCATAGCAGCTGCTGCTAGGACCACAACTACTACTACCGCTACTACTGCTATTACTACTACTACTACTCTTGCAGCTACTGTTACTACTACTACTACGACTCCTCCTGGTGCTGCTACAATCACTACTACTACTGTTGCTGCTACTTTTGTTGTTGCTGCTGTCACAACAACTACTATTTCTACTACAAGTACTGTGGCTACCACTACTAATAGTACTACTACTACTACTGTAGCTTCGAGTACTTTGACTTCTGCAGCTACTACTACTGCTGTTGTTGTTGCTTTTGCTGTTACTACTACTACTACAGCAACTACACCTACTTCTACTACAGCTACTGCTACTACTACGATAGCTACTGCAACTGCCACTGCTTCTACTTCTACTATTACTTTCGCTATAACTACTACTACTACTACTATTGCGACTACTACTACTACAACAACTACAGCTTCTACTACTACTATTACTCTTACTAATACATCTGCAGCTACTGCCACTACTGACATTGCTACAACTACTACTGTGACTAGTACAGCTACTATTCTTACTACTTTCGTAACTACTACTGCTACTACTGCAATTGCTACTACTACTGCAATTACCACTAAAGCCACTATTACTACAACTGCCACTGCTATTGCTACTACTACTCCAACTACTACCACTCCGACAACTAACGCAACCACTACTATTACTACTGCTGCTATTACTACTATTATCGCTACTGCTAATACTACTACATCTACAACTACTTCTCCTACTCCTAACACGACCGCTACTACCACGAATGCTACAACTCCTACTATTGGTTTTCCTACTACTACTACTTGTACTACTGCAACTACTTTTGCTACTACTACTACTACTACTACTACTAGTGCTACCACCACTATTACTACTACTACTACTACTACTGCTACTACCACTATTACTACTACTATTACTACTCTACTACTGCCACTATTATTACTAATACTACTACTACTACTAAAACTATTACCGCAACTATTGATACTACGACTACTATTATTATCACTACTACTGCTACTACTATTGCTATTGCCACGACAACTGCTATTACTACTCTTGCTGCTTCCACAATTACTACTACTGCAACTACTACTGCTGCTACTACAACTACTACAACTTCTACTACTAGGGCTGCTAAAACTGCTACTACTATAACTAAAAATACTACTATAGTTGTTGTTGTTGTTGTTGCTACTACAACTACAAGTAGCATAATTTTTCCTACTACTACAACTTCAGCTACTACTACTACTGCTACAACCATTGCTATTACTTCTACTACAACTACTACGACTGCCACTTCCACTCATAATACTACCTACTGCTACTACTGCTACTACTAGTACCAATATTACTACTACTACTACCACTGCAACAATGACAACTACTACTACTACAATTTCTACACCAACTATTTCTGCTACTCGTACTACTACTGCTGCTGCTACTACTACTACTACTACTACTACTACTACTACTACAACTGTTACTACTATTACTATTACTACTACTATTACTACTACTACTACACCAACCACTACTACTACTACTACTACTACTACCTACTACTACTACTACTATTACTAACAGTACAGCTTGTGCTACTATTAGTATTACTTCTACAACTACTACTCCTGCTACTACAACAATTATTGCTGCTATTCCTACTAATAATACTACTACTACTAATACTACTACTACTACAACTACTACTAATACTACAACTACTACTAATGCTACTACTCCAACTTCTACTAGTACTACTAGTACTACTACTAAAGCTAGAATAACTACTAATACTACTACTACTGTTGCTGCTACTACTGCTACTACTACTACTACTATTACTCCTCCTGCTAGTGCTACTACTACTACAACTACTAGTGCTACTACTACTACTCTTGCTAGTGCTAATACTACTACTACAACTCGTACTATGACTCCTACTCCAACTACTACTCCTACCACTCCTTCAACAAGTACAACTGCTACAACAACTACAACTACTACTACTCCTACAACTACTACTACTATTTCTACTACTGCTACCACTACTACTATTGTTACTGTTACTCCAATTTCCACTACAACTCCTATTGCTACTACTACAACTGCTAGTACTATTACTATTACTACTACTACTGTTGTTGCAGCTGCTACTACTGCTATTACTTCTATTACTAGCAAAAGTTCTACTACTCCTACTCCAACTCCAACTATTGCTACTACTCCTACTACCACCACTACTCCAATTACTATTTCTCCCAATCCTACCCCTACTACTACACTAATACAACTACAACTAATACCACTACTACAACTACTACTGCTCCAGCCACTACTACTACTCTTACTCTGACTATAGCAACTACTACTCCGACTCCTTCTCCTACTCCTACTACTGCTAGTACTACTACTAGTAGTAATACTACTACTACTACTACTGCCACTCCTAGTCTAACTCCTACAACTACTTCTACACCTACGGCTACTACTATGGCTATTGCTACAATACTACTATTACTACTACTATTGCTACTATTATTACAACTATTACTACTACTACTACTACTACTACTACTACTACTACTACTATTAGTAGTAGTAGTACTACTACTAATATTACTACTACTTCTATAACTACTACTCCTACTACTACAACTATAACTGCTGCTATTATAACGACGACTACTACTACTACTACTGTTAATACTACTATTACAACTAGTCCTACTGCTAATACTACAATGACTACTAATACTACTACTACTGCTGTTGCTGCTGCTACTACTACTTCTACTACAACTCCTGCTATTGCTACTACAATGACAACAACAACAGCAACTACTACTACTACTACAACTACAACTGCTACTACCACTACCACTACAATGACAACAACTACAACTACTACATTATTACTGTAACTGCTTCTTCTACTACTACTACAATGACAACTCCTACTACTACTACAACAACAACAACTACTACTACTACTAATTCTACTACTACTATGACTACTACTGTTACTACAACTTCAACTACAAATGCTACTCCTACTACTTCCACTACTCCAACTACTACTACTTCTACTCTTACTACTACTACTACTACTCCTACTACTGCTGCCACTACTACGACTGCTACCACTCCTAGTAGTTCTATTACTACTACTACTACTAGCATTAATACTACTACTAATACTATGAGTAGTACTACTACTACAACTAGTACCACTACAACCACAATTGCTGTTTCTGCAACTAATATTACTACTACTATTGCTACAAGTACTTCTAGTACTATTACTACTACTACTTCTACTACAACTACTACTCCTACTACTGCTATTACATCTGTTATTACTGCTAGTATCGTTTCTACTACCACTGCTACTACCACCACTGCTACTGCTACTGCTACTACTACTACTACGACTCCCCCTACGACTACTATTAGTTCTACTATTACTGTAGCTATAGCTGCTACTTCTATTTCTACTCCTACTATACCTACTACAACTACTACAACTATAACTAGGACTGCCACTCCAACTCCAACTCCTACTCCTACCACTGCTCTGACAATTACAACTACTATAACTAGTACTACTCCTACTATTGTTGGTACTACTTCTACTACAACTACCACTACTACTGCCACTTCTAGTACTATTACTACTGTTACTACTATTACCACTACTGCTCCCATTGCAACTATTACTACTACTAGTACTACAATAGCTACTATTATTGCAGCTACTACTACTACTACAACTACTTCTATTACTTGTATAACTGATACTACTCTACTCCAACCCCTATTACTACAACTACTCCTACTACTACTACTACCACTGCTCCAATTACTATTACTCAAACTCCTACTCTTACTACTACTACTACTAATACTACTTCTAATATTACTACTCATACTAATACTAATACCACAAATACTACTACTACTAATTCCACTTCAACTAATTCTAGTACTACTACTACTACTAATACTACTTCTAATATTACTACTCATACTAATACTAATACAACAAATACTACTACTACTAATTCCACTTCAACTAATTCTATTACTACTACTACTACTAATACTTCTTCTACAACAACAACAACAACTACTACTACTCCTCCTACTCCTACCCCTGCCATTACAACAACTACTACTACTCCTACTACTGCTACTACGACTCCTACTCCGACTCCTACTCCTACTCGTACTACTGCTAGAACTACTACTACTAATAGTAATACTACTACTACTACTATTACCACTGCTACTACTATTACTACAATTACTAGCACTACTGCTACAACTACTATTACTACTACTTCTATGACTACTATTCCAACTACTACAACTACTACTGTTGCATTAGCACAACTACTACTACAACAACAACAACAACAACAGGTACTACTACTACTACTAATGCTACTACTACTATTTCTACAACTACTACTACTACTACTAGCACTTCTGTTGCTACTACTACTACTACTACTACTACTACTACTACTACTACTATACCTATTACTACTAATACTACTACTACTACTACTACTACTACTAATATTACCACTACTATTGCTACCACTACTTCTACTCCTATTACTACTACTACTATTACTACTACTACTACTACAAGTACTACTCCTGCTACTCCTATTACTACTTCTAGTACTACTACAATTTCAACTACCACTACCACTACTACCACTACTACTACTACAACTAATACTTCTATTGCCACTTCCACTACCCCAACTTCAACTACTATTACTACAACTACACCAACTCTTATTACAATAGATACTGCTACTACTAATGCTACTTCTACTACTATTTGTACTACCACTACTATAACTACTACTACAACTACTTCGACTGCTGCAATGAGTACTACTACTAGTACTACAACTACTACAACTACTGCTCCTTTTACTACAACTACTATTACTGCTACTAGTACTTCAACTACTACTGTTGCTACTATTACTACTACTACTACTACAACTACCACCACTGCTACTACTACTCTTATTGCTACTACTACTATTACTTCTACTACTTCTACTACTTCTACTACTCCTACTACAGCTACTACTACTCTTCTTCTACTACCGCTACCCCTACTAATACGATTGCTACTCCTACTATTACTTGTACTACAACTCTGATGGCTACTTCTACGACTACTACCACCACTACTACTACTTCTACAACTATAACAACAATAACAACAAATACTACTTCTACTCCTCCTCCAACTACTAGTACGACTATTATTGTTGCAACTACTAATGTTGCTACTACTACTACTATTTCTACTACACCTACTCAAACTCCTACTCCGACTACTATTCCAACAATAATTTTTCTTAATACTACCACGACAATAACTACTACTACTACATCAAAAACTACTACTACTACTACAACTACTGCTGTTGAAACTTCTACTACTGCTAAAACTACTAATATTTTTGTTGCTACTACTACTACTACTACTATACCTGCTACTAATACTACTACTATAACTACTACTACTACTGTTGCTGCTACTGCTGCTACTACTACTACTAAAATTGCTTATGCTGCTACTACTACTGCTACTACTAATACTACTATAGCTACTACTACTACTCCTGCTACTACTACTACCATGACTATAACAACAACAATGACTACTGCTACTGCTACTACTACCGTGACTATTACAACCTATATAACTGCTACTAATACTATAACTACTACAACTACATCTACTGCTACTACTCCTACTACTACCGTTACTACTGCTACCACTGCCACTACTACTACTACTCCAACTCATACTACTATTACAACTACTGTAGCTCCTACTGCTACTACTTCTGTTACTGCTACTATTATTATTGCTACTACTTTGACTTCTATTACTACTACTACTCCTACTACTACTACTAATGCTACTGCTGCAACTGCTGCTGCTACTAATGCAACTGCTGCTACTACTGTTACTTCTACTGTTACTAATACTACTACTTCTAGCACTACTGTTGCTACAACTATTATTACTACTACTATTACTATTACTATGGCTACTATAATAACTACTTCTACTACTACTACTATTGCCACTACTACTACTATGACTACTACTACTGCGACTACTTATACTACCACTACTACCACTGCTACTGCTGTTACTGCTGTTACTGCTGTTGGTACTACTATAATTACCTCTCCCACTACTACTACTACCTCTACTTCTACAACTACTATAACTATTACTTCTGCTACTACTGTTACTTTTGATGCTACTGCCGCTAATACTGCTCCTGCTACTGCAACTTCGACTACTACTTTTGCTACTACAACTATTGTTACTACTACGACTACTGATACTACTACTATAACTACTACTTTTACCACTGTGGCTACTACTTCTGCTACTACTAGTACTATAACTTCTACTGCTACTGCTACTCCAACTACTACAACTATGGCTGGTATTACTGCTTCTAGTACTACTACTACTGCTACTGCTTCTACTACTACTACTATTATTTCTATTGTATCTATTGCTACAACTACTACTACCCCTACTCCTCCAACTATTACTACTACTGTTGCTACTCTTACTACAAAGGCGTCTACTACTACAGCGATTGGCACTACTACTATTACTTATACAAGTACCACTACAAGTACTACCGCTACCACTTCTGCTTCTACTACTGCTAAAGTCACTGCTATTACTGCTCGTACTACTACTACTACTACATTTCTTCTGCTACTACTGCTACTGCTACTACTACTAGTGCTACTACTTATACTACTACTACTACAATTAATACTGCTACTAGTACTACTATAGCTACTATTGTTGCTAATATTACATCTATTACTACTACTATTACTACTATTACTACTTCTATTTCTACTACTGCTACTGCGGCTACTACTCCTACTACTTCTCCTAGTACTACTACAGTTGCTGCCGCTGCTACTGCTACTCCTACAACTACAACCACTACTACTACTACTACTTCTGCTACTACTTCTCCTAATATTAGTAATACTACCGGTTCTACTTCTTATGCTGTTGCTACTACTCCTACTTCTCAGCTGCTACAACTAGTACAACTACAACTACTTCACCTACTACTACTACTGCTACATCTACTTCTACTTCTGCTACTATAATTAATACAACTGCTTCTACTACTACTACTACTACTACGGCTACTACTACTACTTCTCATGCTACACCTGTTGCTACCATTGCCACTCTTGCAACTAATGCTGCTACTATTGTAACTCTTGCTACTCTTGCGACTACTACTACTCTTGCTACAGTTGCTACTACTACTACTACTTCTGCTACTACCGCTACTACTGCTACTACTACTATTGAGATTGCTACTATTGCTACTGCTACTAATACTACTATTGCTACTACTAGTACTGCTTCTACATCTAGCGCTACTACGACTTCTACTACAACTGCTACTACTGCTATCACTGCTACTACTGCTACTGCTACTACTACTGCTATCACTGCTACTACTGCTACTGCTACTACTACTATGACTACTACTTAAACTACTACTGCTAATACTGGTTTTTCAACTACTGCTAATCCAACTACTACAACTCCTACTTCTTCTACCACCACTACTGCAACTACTAAAACTCCTACAACTACTTATGCTATAACTGCCACTACTACTGTGGCTACTACTACTACTACTGCTATAGCTACTACTACTATGCTACTACTAATATAGCTATTTCTACCATAGATACTATTAGTAGCACTACTATCGCAACTAATGCCACTGTTTCTTCTACTACTGCTACTGCCACTTCTCCTTCTACGATCGCTACTATTGTGACAGCTACAACTACTACATCTACTACAGCTAGTGCTTCTACACGTACAAGTGCTACTTCAACTACTACTACTACTACCACTACTACCACTTCTGTTATAACTACTATTGCTACTACGATTAATACTACTACTACTACCGCTACTACTACTACAGCTAGTACAATAGCTACTACAACTACTACTACTAGCACCCCATCTGCTTCTTCTCCTACAACAACAACAACTACTACTACTAATAACTACTACTACTATTATTACAACAACAACAATGACTAAAACTATAGCAACTAATACTACTACTAGTACAACAACTACCACTGCTACCACTACTACTACTACTACTGCTGCTACTACTTCCATGACTACTATAACTATTACTACTACTACAACTACTGCAACTAATGCTACTGCTGCTACTAATACTGTTATTGGTACTTTTGATATTGCTTCTACTACTGCTATTGCAACTAATGTGAGTAGTAGTAGTAGTTGTTGTTGTTATTGTATTTGGAGTATTAGGAGTAGTAGTAGTAGCAGTAGTAGTAGTAGTAGTAGTAGTAGTAGTAGATGCAATAGTTGTAGTTGTTATTGTTGTTGTAGTTGGCATATTAGGAGTAGTAGTAATAGTAGTAGTAATTTGTAAAAGTAGTTATTGTAGTAGCAGTAGTAGTTTTACTAGCTATAGAAGCAATAGTAGTAATAGTAGCAGTAATAGCAATAGTAGTAGTAGTAGCAGTAGTTATAGTAGTTGTAGTAGTTATAGTAGTTAGGGTAATAGAAGTTATAGTTGTAGCATTCATAGTTGAGCTATTGTCACAGTAGTGGTGGTAGCAGTGGTAGTAGTAGAAGATGTTGTAGCGGCAATAGTAGCAGTTATAGTAGGAGCAATAGTAGTTGCAATAATAGCGATAGTAGTAGCAGTAGTAGTTGTATTAGTAGTAGTAGCAGTGGTAGTAGCTGCAATAGTAGTAGTAGTAGTAGAAGCAATAGTAATAGTTGTAGTAGTAGTAGTAGTCAACAGTAGAATTAGTAGTAGCAATAGCTGCAGGCCTAGTGTTGGTAGCGTAACCATACATACAGTAGATGTAATGGTCGTTGTCATAGCAATAGTAGCAATAGTAGTAGTAGTAGTAGTACTAGTAGTACTAGTAGTAATAGTAATCATAGTCATAGTAGTCCTAGTAGTAGTAGAAGTAGTTTTAGTAGGAGTAGCAATAGTTCTAGTTGCAGCAGCAGTAGTAGTAGTTATAGTTCTAGGAGAAGTATGAGTAGTACCCAAAATAGTGGCAGAAGCAGTAGTAGCAGCAATTGTTACAGTAGTAGTAGTAGTAGTAGTAGCAGCAGAAGTTGTAGTAGTAGAAGTAGTAGTAGTAGTGGTAGTAGTAGTAGTAGTAGTACTAGTAGTAGTAGTAGTAGTAGCAGTAGTAGTAGTAGTAGTAACTGTAGTAGTAGAAGTAGTAGTGGTAGTAGAACTATTACTAGTAGCAGCAGTAGTAGTAGTAGCAGTAGTTATTGTTGTTGTTCTTGTAGCAGCCATACTAGTAGTGGAAGTAGTCCCAGTAGCAGTAGCTATTATAGTAGCATATGTAGTAGTCGTAATTGGTAGGTAGTAGCCTCAGTGGTAGTAGTTGTAGTAGGGGTAGTAGCAGCAATAGCAGTAGTAGTAATAGTAGTTGTAGTACTAATAGTAGGAGGAGGAGGAGGAGTAGTAGTAGTAGTAGCAGCAGCAGAAGCTTTAGTAATAGAATTAGTAGTAGTAGTAGCAGTAGAAGTAGCGTTAGGAGTAGCAGTAGCAGTTAAGGTAGTTATAGAATTAGGAGTAGTAGTAATAGTAGGAGTAGGAGCTGAAGTGGTAGGTGTAGGGGACATAGTTTAAGTAGTAGTAGTAGTAGAAGTTGCTGTAGTATTTGTAGTAGCAGTAGTAGCAAAAGTTTGAGTGGTTCTAATGGTAGAGGTAGTAGCTGTAGTAGAAGCAATAGGAACAAAAGTAGCAGTAGCTGCCGTAGCAGCAGTAGCCACAGAAGTAGTCATAGTAGTACCTGGAGCAAAAGTTGTAGTAGCAGTAGTAGTAGGAGGAGAAGAAGTAGTAGTAGTAGTCTAAATAGTAGTTATACTGGTAGTAGTATTAGTAGTTGTAGCAGTGTTAGCAATAGTAGTAGCAGTCGGGGTATTAGTAGTAGTAGTAGTAGTAGTAGTAGTATTAGTAGCAGCGGTAGTAGTAGTCATAGTAGCCATAGTAGTTCTAGAAGTAGTTGCAGTACACGTGGTAGTAGTAGTAGTAGCAACAGTAGTAGCTACTGTATTAGTAGTAGTGGTAGTCATGGTTGTGGCAATAGTCGTAGTAGTCATGGTAGTAGCATTAGTAGTAGAAGTAGCAGAAGTAGGAGCAGTAGGAGCATTTGTTGCACTTGTAGTAGTAGGAGTTATAGTAGTTCTAGTAGTAACAGTAGGAGCAATTGTAGTTGTAGTAGGAGTAGCTATAGTAGCAGTAGTAGTAGGATGGTAGTTGTAGTAACAAGGGCAGTAGTAGTAGTAGTAATAGGAGTAGCAATAGGAGTAGTAGTTGTCATTGTAGTAGTAGTAGTAGTAGTAGTAGGAGCAATAGGAGTAGTAGTTGCAGTTGTTGTAGTAGTAGTAGTAGCAGTAGTAGTGGTAGTAGTGGTAGTAGTAGTAGTAGTAGATGTAGTAGTTGGAGTAGTAGTAGTGGTAGTGGTAGTAGTCGTCGTAGTAGTAGTGGTAGTAGTAGTGGTAGTAGTAGTCATAGTAGTAGCAGTAGTAGTAGTAGTGGTAGTAGTAGCAGTCATAGAAGTAACAGTAGCAATAGTAACAGTGGTAGTTGGGGAAGTAGTAGTAGCAGAAGTCATAGTAGTAATAGTAGTGTAGTAGCAATAGTAGTAGTAGTAGTATTAGTAGCAGTAGTAGTAGCAACAACAACAACAAGAACAGCAGTAGTAGTTGTTGTGATAATAGTAGTTGTCATAGTAGTAGTACTATTAGTAGTTTTAGTAGTTGTAGTAGTAGTAGTAGTAGTAATATTAGTAGTAGTAGTTGTAGCCATTGTAGTAGTAGTTTCAATAATAGGATTAGTAGAAATAGTAGCAGTAGCAGTAATAGCAAAAGTAGTAGTAGTAGCAATCATAGTAGCATGAGCAGTAGTAGTAGGAGAAGTCACCATTGTAGTAGCTGTAGCCGTAGTAGCTATCGTAGTAGTAGTAATAGTAACAGTTGTAGTGCTAGAAGTAGATGTACGAGTAGTAGTAGCAGTAGTGGTAGTAACAGTAGTAGTCGTAGGGTAAAGAGGTGGGTAGTTTGTAGTAGAAGCAGTAGATGTGTTTTGAGCCGTGGGCGAGTAGTAGAGCGGTTGGGTAGGAGAAAGTAGTACTGAATAGCAATGCTTGTAGTCGTAAGTAGTAGTAGTAGGAGAAGTAGTAGTAGTAGTAGTTATAGTAGTGGTAATAGTAGTAGTACTAGTAGTAGTAGTAGTCGTAGTAGTAGTACTAGCAGTAGTAGTAGCAGTATTAGTGGTAGTGGCAGTAGTAGTAGTTGTTGTAGTCGTAGAAGCGGTAGAAGTTGTAGAAGTTATAGCAATAGCAGTAGGAGTAGTAGTAATAGCAACCGTAGTAGCCACAGTACTAGTAGCTGTACTTGCAGTAGTCGCATTAGTAGTAGCAGTTGGAGCAGTTGTAGCACTTGTAGTAGTCGGAGTTGTAGTAGTAGTAGTAGTTGTAGTAGCAGTAGCAGTAGCAGCAATCATAGTAGTAGTAACTGGAGTAGATGTTGTAGTATCAAGAGCAATAGTAGTAGTAGTAGTAGTAGTAGTAGTAGTAGTAGTAGTAGCAGTAGCAGGAGTAGTTGCATAGTAGCAGTAGTTGGAGCAGTATTAGTAGTAGTAGTAGTAGCAATCATAGTAGTAGTAGTTGGACTAGTAGCAGTAGTAGTAGGAGTATTATTGGTAAAAATAATAGTAGTATTAGTAGTTGTAGCAGTAGTAGTAGTAGCCGTAGTAGTAGTTGGAGTAGTAGCAGTAGTAGCAGCAGCAGTAGTCATGGTAGTAGTAGTAGCAGTAGTTGTGCTAAATGTGGTAGTACTAGTAGAAGTAGTGCAAGTAGTAGGAGGAGGAGGAGCATTAGTCGTAGTAGTAGCAGTTGTTGTAGAAGTAGCAGTATTAGTAGTAAATGAAGTAGTAGTAGCAACAGTAGTAGCAGTTGTAATAGCAGGAGTAGTAGTAGTTGTTGTAGTATTACAAGTAGTGGTAGTATTAGTAGTCACAATAGTAGAGGTAGTAGTAGCGCCAGTAGTTGTAGTTGTTGTAATAGTCGTTGGAGTAGTAGTAGCAGCAGTAGGAGTAGTGGTCGTCATAGTAATAGGAGTAGTGGTAGTAGTAGTAGTAGCAGGAATAGCAGTAGTAGTAGTAGTAATAGCAGTTATAGTAGAGTAGTAGTAAGAACAGAAGTAGTAGGCATAGTAGTTGTAATTGAAGTAGTTGTAGTAGTAGTAGTTTTGGGAGTAGTAGTTGTAGTAGTAGTTGTTGTAGTAATAATAGTAGTAGTAGTAATTGTCGTTGTAGTAGGAGTAGCGGTAGAAGTAGTAGTAGTAGTGGTGTTATTAGTAGTCGTAGAAAGAGTAGTAGTTGTTGTAGTAATAGCAACAGCAGTAGTAGTAATGCTGGTAGTAGTAGTTGTTGTATTAGAAGCATCAATATTAGCGGTGGCTATAGTAGTAGCTGTAGTAGTAGTCACAAAAGTAGTAGTAGTAATAGTAGTAGTTGTAGAAGTAGAAGTAGCAGTAATAGTAGTAGTAGCAGTTGTTGTTTTTCTTGTTGTTGTAGTAATAGTAGTTGTAGTAGTAGTGGTACTACTAGTGGGAGTAGAGTAGAAATACGTGTTGGGGAAGGAATACTAGTTGGAGTAGAAGTAGTTGTGGTAGTAGTAGTAGGCGTAGTAATAGTAGTAGTAGTCGTAGTAGTAGCAGTAGCGGTAGTGGAGGTCATAGTAGTAGTAGTAGTAGTAGTAGGTGTTGTAGTAGTAGTCATTGTAATACTAGTAGCAATAGTGGCAGTCGTAGTAATATTTGCAATAGTAGAAGTAGTAGTCTGAGAAGTAGTGGTAGTGTTACTCATAGTATTAGTAGTAGTAGCAGAGCAGTAGTAGCATTGATGTAGTAGTACTAGTAGTAGTTGTTGTAGCAGTAGTAGTGGTAAAAGTCAGAGTAGTAGTAATTATAGAGGTATTAGTTGGCGTAGCAGTAGTAGTAGCTACAGTTATAGTAGTAGTAGTAGTAATAACACTAGCAATAGTAGTAGTTGTATTGGTAGTAGTAGAATTACTAGTAGCAGTAATAGTAGCAGTAAAAGTAGTAGTAGCAGTGGGACTAATTGTGGTAGTAGTAATAGTAGTAGTTGTACTAGTAGTAGTAGTAGTAGTAGGAGTAGTAGTCTAGTTGTTGAAGTAGTAGTAGTAACAGTAGTAGTACCTATAGTAGTAGATGTGGTACTACTGGTTGTAGTAGTACTAATATCAAGAGAAGGAGGAGGTGGTGGAGCAGTGCTAGTAGTAGCTGCAATGGTAGTAGTAGTAGTAGTTGAAGTAGTTGTATCAATAGTAGTACTAAGGGTAGTGGTAGTAGCAGAAATGGTAGTAGTAGTAGTAGTTGAAGTAGTTGTATCAATAGTAGTACTGAGGGTAGTCGCAATAGCAGTAATACTAGTATTTGTAGTATAAGTAGTTGTAGTAGTTGCAGTAGTGGTGGTAGCAGCTGAAATAGTAATAGAAGTAGTAGCAGTAGTTGTAGTAGCCGCAGTAGTTGTAGCAGCAGTAGTAGTTGTAGTAGTAGTATTAGTAGCAGCGGCAACTATAGTAGTAGTGGCAGTCTCAATAGTAGTAGTTGTTGTTGTACGAGTCTAAGTAGCCGCAGCAGTAGTAGTAGCTGTATTAATAGCAAGAGAAGTAAGAGCAGCAACATTAGTAGTAGTAGCAGTAGTAGTAATAGCATAATAGAAGTAGTAATTGTAGAAATAGTGGTGGTTGTACTAGTAGTAGTTGCAGTTGTAGTAACAGTATCAACCAAAGTGGCTGTATTTGTTGCAGTATAAGTAGTAGTACTTGTAGGAGTAGTAATAGTAGTAATAGTAGCAGCTATTTCAATTGCAGAAGTAATAGTAGCAGTAGTAGTACCGGTAGTAGTAATAGCCGTAGCAGTGGTAGTAATAGGAGTAGCAATAGCAATAGTAGTAGTCACTGTAGTAGTAGTAGTCATGGTAGTAGTAGTTATGGTGGTGGTGGTGGTGGTGGTGGTGGTAGTAGTAGTAGTAGTATTAGCAATGGTAATACTAGTAGTTGTTGGAGTAGCAGTAGTGCTAGTAGTAGTAGTTATAGTAGTCGTGTAGTAATAGTAGCAGCAGTATTAGTAATAATGGTAGTAGTAGTTGTCATAGTAGTAGTAGTAGTGGTAGTAGTAGTACCTATAGTAGTAGCAGTAATAGCAGTAGTAGCGGTAGCCTAAACTGCAATAGTAGTCATAGTTATATAGTAGTAGTAGTAGCAGTTGTTGTAGTAGTAGAAGTACCAACAATATTAGTAGAAGTAGTAGGAGTAGGAGTAGTCATTGTTGTAGTAGTAGTATTAGTCGGAGTATTAGTTGTGGTGGTGCTAATAGGGGCAGTAGCAGTGGTAGTGGTGGTAATAGCGGTTGTAGCGATAGTAGAGGTATTAGAAGTAGTAGTAGTCGCAGTAGTAGTGGTCGTAGTAGTTGCTGCACAAGTAGCAGTAGTAGTAATCATAGTAGTATTAGTAGTAGCAGCAGCAGCAGCAGCAGTAGTTGTTGTTGTAGTCATAGTAGTAGCAGTAGTAGTAGTAACAGCAGCAACAACAGCAATAGTCATAGTCGCAGTAGTACCAGTAGCAACAGGAGGAGGAGGAGGAGGAGCTGTAGTGGCAGTAGCAATAGTACTAGTAGTAGTAGTAGTAGAAGTTGTAGTAATAGTTGTAGAAGCAGTAGTATTAGTAGTAGATGTGGTAGGAATAGCAGCTGTAGTAGCAACAAAAATAGTATTAGTAGTAGTTGTTGTTGTTGTTATTGTAGTAGTAGGAGTAGTAGTAGTAGCAGTTGGAGTACTTGGCATACTAGTAGTTGTAGTAGTTGTAGCAGTAGCAGTAGTAAAAGTAGCAGTCTCAATAGTAGTAGTAGCAGCAGCAGCAGCAGTAGTTGTATTAGTCATGGAAGTCTCAGTAGTAATAGTAGTAGTAGTAGCACTATTAGTAGCAGCAGTAGCAAGTGCAATAGCACTAGTAGTAGTAGAAGTAGTAGTAATAGTAGTAGGATCAATAATAGTAGTAATATTAGTAGTTGTACAAGCAGTACTAGCAATTCTAGTAGCAGTAGTAGCGTTAGTAGTACTAGTTGATGTAGCACTAGTAGTAATAGTAGTAGCTATCACAGTTGCCGTAGTACTTGTAGTACTCATAGAGGAACTAGTAGTATTAGAAGTTGTAGTAGGAATAGGAGCAGCAGTAGTAGTTCTAGAAGTAGTACCTGTAGTTGTGGTGGTAACAGGACTAGTAGTAGCTGTAGCAGTTGTAGCAGTAGTAGTAGTGGTAGAAGTAGTACTTGAAGTTTAATAGTAACAGGACTTGTGGTAGCAGTAGAAGTTGCAACAGTAGTGGCTGTAGTAGTAGTAGTAGTCCTGGTAGGAGTTCTTATACTGGCAACAGTAGTGGTGGTGGTGGTAGTAGTAGTAGTGTTAGTAGTAGTAATAGTCATAGTTGTTGTAGTAGTATTAGTGACAGTAGTAGTAGTAGTAGTAGTATTAGTAGTCGTAGTAGCAGTGGTGGCTGTTGTACAAGTAATAGCGGTAGTAGTGGTAGCTATCGTTGTAGTAGTAGTAGTAGTTGTTGTTGTTGTAGTAGTAGTAGTTGTTGTTGTTGTAGTAGTAGTAGTAGGAGCAATAGTAGCAGTAGTGCTGGTAGTACTAGTAGTTGTATCAGAAGTAGCAATAGTTGTTGTTGTTGTGGTAATAGTAGTAGCAGTAGCTATAGTGGTAGTACAAGTAGTTCAAGTAGTAGCTGTACAAGTAGTAGAAGTAGTAGGAGTAGGTTTAGCAAAAGTAGTAGTCGTGGGAGTAGTAGTCGGTGTAGCAATAGAAGTAGTAGCAGTAGTAGTAGTAGTAATAGTAGTAGCAGCAATAGTAGCAGTAGCAGTAGTAATGGCCGTAGTGGTAGTAGCTATAGTAGCTGTTATAGAAGTAGTAGTAATAATAATAGTAGTAGTAGTAGTAGTAGTAGTTGTAGTTGTAGGAGCAACAGTAGTCGTATAAGTAGTAGTTGTAGTTGTAGCAGCAGTAGTAGCAGTAGCAGCAGCAGTTGCACTAGTAGTAGTAGTAGCAACAACAACAGCAGTAGCAGTAGTAGCGGAATTAGTCGTAGTAGCAATAGTAGAAGTAGAAGTAGAAGGAATAAAACTTGTAGTAGTAGTAGCAGTTGCAATAGAAGTAGTAATAGTAGTAGTAATTGTCATTGTTGTTGTAGTAGTAGTACTACTACTAGTAGTAGCAACAGGAGTAGAAGAAGTAGTAGCCGTATTAGTAGTTGTAATTGTGGTAGCACTAGCACTAATACTAGTAGTAGAAACAGTAATAGGAGTAGTAGTACTAGTAATAGCAGTAGCAGTCGCAGTTGCAGCAATAGTAGTAATAGTAGTAGTTATTGTAGTATAAATAGTCGAAGCTGTAATAGTGGAAGTAGTACTAGTAGCAGTCGTAGTTGTATTAGTAGTAGTAGTAGTAGCAACAAAAGTTGTAGTAGCTGTAGCAGTAGAAGTTGTTGGACGAGTCGTAGTGCTACCAGTAGTAGCAATTGTAGAAGTAGTTGTTGTAGTTGTAGTTGTAGTAGTAGTAGTAGTAGTAGTAGTAGCAGTAGAAATAGTAGTAATAGTAGCAGTAATAGTAGTTGCAGTAGTAGTAGTAGTGCTAGTAGTAGTAGCAATAGAAGTAGTAGTAGTAGAAGAAGCAGTAGTATAGTAGTAGTAGTAGTAGTAGTAGTAGTAGAAGTAGCAGCGGAAGTAGCGGAAATACAAGTAGTAAAAGTTTTTGTTGTCGTCGTTGTTGTTGTAGAAGTATTAGTAGTACCAGTAGTTGGACTAGCATTAGCAGCAGTAGTTGCAATAGACAAAGTAGTAGTAGTACCAATAATAGTAGCAATAGTAGCAGCAGCAGTTGTAGTAGTAGTTGTTGTTGTTGTCGTAGTAGTAGTAGTTATAGTGGTAGTGGTACTATTAGCAATACTAGTAGTAGTAATGATAGAGTAGAAGTAGCAGTAGTAGTAGTAGTAGTAGTAGTCATAGTATTGGAAGAAGTAGGAGGAGGAGTAGGTGCAGTTGTAGACGTAGTATTAGGAGCAGTAGTAGTAGTAGTAGAAGTACTTGGAGTATTATAAGCAACAAAAGTAGTAGCAGTAGTCATAGTAAGAGTGGAAGTTGTAGTAGTTGGAGAAGTAGCAATAGTAGCAATAGTACTTGTAGTAATAGGAGTAGTAGTAGTAGTACCAGAAGCAATAGTACTGGCTCTACTACGAATGCTACTATTGCTACGAATGCCACTACTATTGCTGCTACTCCTACTATATCGACTCCTACTGCTCTAGTTGCTATGACGGCTGCTGCAGCTACTACTACAACTACCACTTCTACTACCTCAACTTTTATTACTACTACTAGTGCTTCCGCTACTACAATTATTATTACTACCACTCCTACTGCAACTGCTATAGCTGCTACTATAGATACTTCTACTACTACTACTACTACTACTACTACTACTACTACTACTACTACTATTACTACTTCAGCAACTACTTATACTAATGCTACTAACACTATTACAACTACTACTATTAGTACTTCAACATCAACAACAACTGCTACTACTACAACTACTACTACTACTTCATCAGCTACTACTACTACTACTACTACAACAACAATTGCTACTGTTATTACTAATATGACAAGAATTACAACAACTAGTACAACTACTACTACTACTACTACTACTACCATTACTACTAATTCTACAACTACAGCTGCTGCTACTGCTATTACTGTTACTGCTACTACTACTACCGCCACTACTACTAGTACAACTAGTCTATTCCTACCCGTACACCGACTACTGCTTCTGTTCTGACTAGTACTATAACTACTACTACTCCTCCTCCTACGCCTACGTGTACTACTGAATTACTACTACTACTACTACTACTACTACCACTACAACAACAACTACTACTACTACTACAACTATTACTGCTACTGTAGTTGTTGCTACTGGCACTACTGCTACTACTACTACAACTACTACTATTACTACTGCTACTGCTACAACTACTCCTTCTATTGCTACTACTCTAATCAAAATAACTACTACTACTACTACTACTATGACTACCACTACTCCTACTCCCACTCCTACTCCTATGAGTGACACTACAACTACA